>WOGR01001313.1:0-20382 GCA_015342045.1 Leptinotarsa lineolata | reverse complement strand
TTTTCTAATGAAATTATCCCTATGTTTTGGATCTCTATTGCCTTTCAATATATTCTTGGGTAGTAGTTTTGGGTATTGTCGAGTATCACTGTGTCTTCGAATGAGATAATGTTGCTGTAGCCGAACATGCTTCGTTGAGAGCATGTTCGGCTACAGCCGATCTGTCGGTTTGTCCGAGGCCAGTTTCTTTTGTGTTTGGAGAGACGGGTTTCTATACTTCGTTTAGTGGTTCCAATGTAGACCGACCCGCAGCATAGGGAAAGAAAGCTTTACCTACCCTTGATTGGCCTGGTTGGGGTTGCTTGCGCGTTGTCTCTCCTTGGATGTATGGTCTGCTCAAATTCTTCTCCGCTGTACCCATTACGTTTGCATGCATTTTTCAGGCGATTGAGTTCTTCAGGCAGACCCTCAGGTTCACAGATACGTCGTGCTCTCTCAACCAACGTTTTAATTACCCCTCTCTTTTGTTGGCTGGTGGTTCGAGTTCTTATATAGGTTTCTGTCTGTGTGCGTTGGTCTTCTGTACACTCTGTGATCCATTGTACCGTCCTCACGTCTGTTCACAAGAACATCCAAGAAGACTAGAGTTTCTTGGGTTTCTCGTTCCATTGTGAATTGGATTTTTGGGTTGAGCGAGTTAAGATGTAGTGGAAAATCTGTTAGTGTCTCTTCACCATCTTGCCATACCACGAACGTGTCATCAACATAACGTAACCAGCAATATGGCTTCACGGCCGCTTGCTCTAAGGCCCGTTGTTCGAACTTTTCCATAAAAAGTTTTCCACCGCCGGACCTAATGGGCTACCCATGGCAGTACCGTCCGTTTATTCATAATATTCTCCATTCCACTGAAAATAGGTTGATGATAAGCAGTGTGCGAAGAGGGCGGTTATATCGGTTGAGAATACTTCGCTAATAAACTGTATCGTTTCCTTGGTCGAAGCTCAATAATATGTCTCCAGGACGTAGCTTCATGTTTTTAATCTTTTCGATGGAATGGCCTGAGTCCTTGATGAATGATTCTGTATTTCCTATATGGGGTTGAAGTAAGGTTGTCAGGTATTTGGCTAGTCCATAAGTCGGTGAACCTATTGCGTTTACGATAGGTCTCAGTAGCACAGTCTTTTTATGTATTTTCGGTAAGCCATACAGACGTGGTGAGAAGGCTTCGGTTGTTTGTATGATATTTTTTGTTTTCTCATTGAGACTGGATAAACGGATGAGAAGATTCGTTTTTCTCAACATGCCAGAGGTTGGGTCCCGAGACGATAGGAACAAGAACCCGAGCTTCAACTCGGAAATTGCGACCGTTACCACACGGCCTTTGAAAATGTCTACCGCAGCAGTAGACGAAACGTCAGGCATAAAAACCTGCAAACCACGGCCAAAAAACCCGGAAAATAGCCTTTTTACAATAAAACTATTCAATAATTTCTCAGATAATACATGGCCTTTCATTTTTCACTCATTAACGACCTATAGGAAATAACTCAAGAGGACTCTTTGGCACCAAATCAAATAGGGAGTTCAAGAATGAATTTTATATGGCAAAAATCCTCAGGCGTATAATTTTTTCTAAAAAATAGCGAAGTCAATTCCCATACCCACGCCACTGTTGAAGTCGAAAATTATTTTTTAATTGAAAAATATAAACTATTATCAACTATCACTGCTTACCAAATATCACTGAAATGTTCCAAATAACTTCGAAAATATTGAATAAAACTTCAACACCTTGTATTTTCGTAACACGACAACCAATTATAATTTTTCAATGTGAATTTACACTCTTGAATATTTTCATAACGAATAAACTTGTGTACCCCGTTTCGTTACATAAGTCGAAAGAATAAAATATTGTCATGGAATCTTCAATGAAGTAAATCGCTGATAATTTTCCAGTAACACAGCGCGGATAGAAACCGTATATAAGACACGAAGCGCTACTTGTTGATATCATTTGGCTTCAGCCTATTTATTGTGTTGGGGTGTACTAGTTCTGAATCGACCAGACAAGGGTAAGTTTTTTTTTGAGTTATTTATTAGTTAAAGCTTGTATGGAACCTAGTAAGAATAAAGCAATTTTTGATTTACTTAAATCATATATCTTCAATGAAATAGTACGAAAACACTCATTTGAGACGTTTAAATTTTGTTTGAAGGAAAATATGTTTTCAAGTTTCGTTTTCTCAATATATCTGTATCATAAATTCTTCCTATACTCATTTTACTATTCGTAAACTTGCCCACAAATTGAGTTTTCTGAAAAATTGATTATCTGGGTGGGTATTGAACTGAATCCTTATAAAAATTATACTTCTTTTCTCTGCTGGCAAATTTATAAATACGAACTATGAATGAAATATTGATTCTAACAGTTATTATATTGAATCAAAAACTAATAACTGAAAACTTCAGGGTACTTTCACATACTCTTACTCATTCTCACACATTAACATTTTAGTATCTTCACTTGTAGCTGAATCAGAAACTGAAAGGTGATTTCATAAACTACACCTTACGATTTGATTTTCACAAACTTTTTTTAAACAATATATCACGACATGTTTTGCTATCACAGTAGCTTTTTCAAAAGTGAATTGTATACCACAAGGTTTTTTTTAACCTAATATCTATATCCCTCAGATATCTACCATTGAGGCTACCTCTACAGGTAATCACTCAATCAAATTACCTAGACTTGAGGTACAATAATGGTGATCTATCCAAATCCAGTTAGTCATTCATTAGAATGTTTGTGTATACACAACAGAAAATATTCTTCCACTCAACCCCTTTTTCATCATGAAACAGCTGAATCAATCAAAAAACTAAAAGGTGATTTTCAATTATTCAGACTTTTCAATTATCGAAAGGAAATTATTGAATTGATTTCAGATTGTTACCAAATTCAAATGATAGCAAAAATATTTATCTGTCATTTACACTTTTTGAAAAAGAATGTCTGTATAGTAAACAACAAAAATATTGATTGAATGAAAAATTATAATTCTATTCAAAATTTCATTTGATTTATCATCAAACTTTCCGAATCAACTTTTTATTTTAAAAAAGGAAATCATAGTTGAACCATATTCAGAGGATATAATGACATATATTCGCTGTCTGTTAAAAAAATAAAGTGAATTGTCATTTTTCTCAAATAATATTTATTTATTCATCAATTTCTTTTTTGTTCTCTCAAAACCACCTCAAAAATAAACTACTTGTACCAATGTTTCTTCCAATCCTCGAAGCAATTCTGATATGTACTTTTTGTTATGTCCTTGAGCTCTATCAGCGATTCAGTTTTATCTCCTTAATTGTCACAAAATCCGTCCTTTACTGTGTCTCTTCGAACTTGGGAACAGAAAAATATCTGAGGAGGCCAAATTTGGTGAATACGGTAGCTGAGGCATGATTACGTTGTTGTCATCGAAGAAAATAATTAGCAAAACCTTCACATTTGATCGAACATGGTGTGCTTTTTTTGTCTTGGCTCTCTTGTGCCTCTCCATTGAGACGATTGAACTTTGTTTCCAATGCCATAACCATATACCCATGATTCGTAATTAGTTATGACTTTTTTAAGCAAATCTGGATCGCCGTTGACGCCTTTCAACAATTCCTGAGCAATGCTCATACGACGGTTTTCCTGTCCGAATTCAGCAGTTTTAGAACGAACTTCGCTGTCACTCGCTTTCATGCTGAAAATTCCCAGAAAATTGCATAGCATGAGCCAACTAATATACCGACATCTTCAGCAATTTCATCGGTTGTTGATGTGCTGGGGCATCCTGGGAAAACGTCGTCATTCACTTTTTTCTGAATCAGAGTACAATCACTGTATGCCACTATCAACATTTCAAGTCTTTATGAGCACCTAATTGCAGTTTTCACACATCAATTCATCATAGTACATAAATTATATGTTGACAGTTGTCGCAAAATTCACCTATTTCATAAAAAAAACATATTTTTTTCTAAGAATTATCTATGTCGAAATAAATTCGCATATTCCATTCCTATTTATTTGCAGAGATAAATCTCATGACCAGATTTGATATTATTGCTCATTCTATGAGCAATAATATCAAAATTTTGTTTTTTCATACCGCGATTGTAGGACATATCATTTTCTGTCAGGTTTCATGATAATTTATTATTTATTTATTATACTTTGCACTTTTTTTTGTATTGTTTCGAACCTCACCCATTCATCATATGTTGTTTCATTATATCTTGTTATTGTTCATTTCGTATTATGATGAATAAAGATCTGTTATTATTATTTTCAGAGTATGTTGAAAGTTTGCTTTTAAAAACGTTTTTTAATAAAAAAGTTTATTTCTATTTTAATCATTTTATTACTCTTAAATTTGAAAACGAGTTGCAGACTATAACTCAAGAATGAAATTACCATTTCAATATTTCCCAATCCATGACGTTCTAAAGTCTTTTTATTTTACTCACCTTCAAGAAACCGAATCGAAAGATGAGAAAAAATTTTAGAACTGGATATTGCTGTATATAGCCTTGAAATATGTTGAAATCATAAAACTGAGTTTATAGTGCACTTATTGAAATATTGCAATTTTTTGGAAAAGAAAAGTTTTGGCTTTCTTCTTGTCCATCTTTATTCAAAAATAATTGTAGAAATCTTTCAAAAAAAAAGAAAGCAATACATTTCAAAATGACCTTTACACGTGTGTAGTTCATGAAAATGAGTAACTTTCAAACTGGAAGAAAAATCCCTCTCGAAACAAATACTTTCATTCAAACATTGAATTATAGAAAAGAAAAAAACTTTCGAAACAATTACTTTCATATGAACATTGAAGTGAATCAGATATTTATCATTTGTATTCATGTATTGTTTTTTTTTCAATTTAATGAAATACTGTCGAGCGATAACACTTATATTCAATTTTTACAGGGTTTTTTCTACATAGTTACAAACGACCACCTATTTTTGTTGTTCAATATGGATGGGAAGGAATTCAGAATAGAGGGTGAGTATTTTTTGGATAAAAGTGTGAAAAATTAATACACAGTGAGGAATGATGAACTTTATAAACTTTCTAGAATGATATGTTGAAATGTATTATCTAAATTATACAAAATGATAGTGGCAAATATTCATCACAACCATTGAAAAAATTATTTATTAGTCATCTAAGACGGGATCGTCATATTGTCATTTTATGGAAAAAATTGTACTCTAAGAAATATCAACTTGAAAAAAATCATTATCAGTCTCTGGTTGGTTTTAGTTTAAGTTACTATTTTGAAGTTTAGGAGAGTGATTTCCATAATACACAAATTTGATATGCAGGTTAACATTAAAAATAAGTGTTTTAACAAAATTTTGTTCTCATTTATCACAGCTAATATAGACTGATTTATAATACTTTACCGGGTTCATCATATTTTTGTATAGCAAACGAGTTGCAAACAAAATATTTCATGAGCGTTTGAGTCGTTTCTTACCTGAAGTGGCCTGCGTTTGAATTAGATATCCAATACCTACTTGTTGAAACTGATAACTAAGTTTATTTCTCTACATACAATTGATTTTGTTATACTGGAACTAACAGATACTATCTGTAGCGAATATCGTCAAACAATTTCATCTCCATGAGTGACAATTTTTGTTTTGAATTTGAAAACAATAACATTTCGAAAATCTATCATAAACCCTCAACTTCTTCTTCACCAGAATGTATTTTAACATCCAGTATTGTCATGTTGCACCATTTTTTATCAATATGTACAATGATTGGAACTGAGGATTGAATTTCATTCTGATTTTCCACAAAATATGTTCAAAATTATACTTCAATGGTTTCATCTTCGAGATCACACACTTCGGACGAAACCATCTCGAATAATTGAGGATTGAACCTCCTTACAGGTAAATTATTCAACTACATGATCAACATTTATATCAGAATGTAGGAGGTCATTTTGTTAATATTTTACCTCATTACTGATTGAAAATGTTTCAGATTCAAATCCAATTAATCAAAGTGTTGAAAGCTCGTGTCAATTTTTCCACTGGACATTTTTCACGGGAAGAATTTGAGACAATTTCCTGTTCAATTCGTATCTACCTACTTCTCACCGTTGAAAAAATTTCTGCTGCTGCTTATGCCAAAAATATAACTTCCAAGGTGTCTTCCAATAAAGACTTCCAAATTTTGACAGTTGATAAAGACCATTTTGTTAAAGCTACATCTGTCAAATCAGTTGTCATTTATTCAGTCTCTTTTGTCAAATCGCCATGGACGGATATAACGTCCAGCAAGTGCAAATAATGAAATTGTTTCATCAAAATGAGTGTTGTTCGCGAATTTTTTGGTCATCATAATAATGAATGCGAAATTTTGATATCTCACACACACTTTGTTTTATTCGAATTTAAAGATATGAGGTACTTAATAAAAGACTCTATAGTATCGTCAGACTTGTCGAAAACTTAATTTCAAGTTAGTATAAGGTGGTATTGATACAAAATGTAAACGTCACTTTAACCAGTGTTTATATCTCAATAACAATGGAGGCAGCATTTATTGGCTATAAAAGGAATCGGATTCAAAGCGAAACATAGGAACTGTTTTCAATATATGCTGAATTGATTCAGTTTCAAATTCACTATTTCTATTTGCTGTATCCGAATCCAGTGTTCATCAGTTTACTCTGATGTTATAGTTTTATTTCCAACTGGGGGCAAGTAAGTTTATTCAGTTATGCACTTTCAGCAAAGAATTCAGTCAATAGACTATTTGAAATGGAAACACTTTTTTGTTTAATTTCCACTGCGTTTATTTATTCTTACGACCTGTTTCGGGGTTTAGCCCATTATCAAGTAAAACTAACTAACTTTTTGGAGTGTGCACCTAGATTAAATGGGGTTACAAGTAGTCTGGGAGACTAGGTAGTGATTGAATAGGGGTGCCAACTATGAAATTAGAGATTACCAGGGTTGCCAAATTCATAAATTCAAAAGTGGAAATCTACATAAATCGAGTTACTCATTTAGGGTTATATGTTTCGGGTTTTTTATGGATTTATGCAATGCAAAACCCAGACGAGATAGAATGAAAAACTCAGGTATATATAGAATAGGATGTGGTGAATACCCTGCAATTTATACAGGCCAAACCGGTAGAAATTTCGACGTAAGGCTTCGTGAACACGTCTGTTTGGATAAAAAATCTACAATGTATGAACATCTTGAAGAAATAAAACACAAGATAAGTAAAGATAATCTCAAAATTCTATACACATGTTATAAAGGGGAGACAATGAATTTGTTGGAAGCCATGGAAATTAATATATCAATTGAAAACCCGAAATATTTACCCCTTAACGAGCAGCTCGATTTATTTAGGTCTCCACTCTTGAATTAATGAATTTGGCAATCCCTGTAATCTCTATAATTTCATAGTTGGTACCCCTATTCAATCACTACCTAGCCTCCCAGACTACCTGTAACCCCGTATAATCCAGGTGCAAACTCCAAAAAGTTAGTATCTTAGTTTTACTTGATAATGAGCTAAACCCCGAAACCGGTCGTAAGAATAAATAAACGTAGTAGTAATTAGATAAAAACGTGTTTTCATTAATTTCATCAAAGTGATCATGAAATTTCACTAAATAAACAAGTCATCAATAACACAGATTTTATTGATATTGGTTAACTAGAAATGTGCATTAAAATTGCTGTAGACACTAACTTGATATAATTTGACGAGCAGAAGGTGATGTATTTGCATCAATTCTGAAAACCCCCCTAATACAACCTGCATTTATAAAAATCGAATGATATGTAAAAGTATTATTAGTTGACTTTTATGGAATTGAAATGAAGTAGTGAGTCGAGTGAATGCGTAAAAATAACATTTAATTAACAATTTTTATGGTTTGGGTAGATTGCACACAACTACTTTTACATATTCATTCACAAAGTACGTATTTATCAACTAATGGTGGAATTGTTTATCTGAATGAACTAGACATATAATTGAAATAAATCAAAAGTGATAATTTAGAAGAAGTGAGGTGTTCAAGTACATTAATGTGAAATGCCAATCAAAGAATGACGTATTTTCCAGGAATACTACTCGGTAAAAAACCTACCGATTTATACTAACCGCATCAATGCTGTATCAATAAATAATCCAATCGAAAAACCTCAGAAACTTTTCAGCAAATAACTTTCTGTGAATCCAATTCGAATGCCATTGACAGTGTTCTCTTTACCAATGATAATGATGATGATGAAATTCGCTTCATAGTCTGAAAGTCTAAAGGATCAAATATGTTTTCTACAGATCAATCATCACTACATAATATGAAGATATAATTATTGTACAGTAATATGCATATTATATTTCGTAATCCTCCCAGAAAATGAAATGAAATACTAAGGCATAATCATAGATCAACATATGAAATGGGATCTCCATATAGCACATATTTCGAATAAATTTAGATCAATACTGTGCAAGTTCAGAAAATTAAAAAGCATCATACCTAAAAAATATCTCACTACACTGTATTACTCACTAGTAGAAAGCCACCTCCGATATGGAATACTAATCTGGGGCGCAGCTCCAAAAACTCTTCTTCACATTTTAGAAGTGGTACAAAGAAGATTTTTAAAAATCATTTATTCAAAACACCCCAGATACTAACAAATATGTTATATGCAGAAACAAGAATATTTGATATTAGACAATTGTATTATCCGAATGCATCAGATACCATTCACATATATAGCAGTGTCATTTACCAAATCACCAATACGACACACGACAAAAACAATACTATGTCATTCATTTTATGTCTGAAACAACTACCCAAAGATCTCATTCTTATCTCGCACCAAAGTTGTTCAATAATATTCCTGAAAATATAAAACTAATCATGAATACACACTCTTTCAAGAAACCTCTGAAGAAATATTTACTTGAATCAGGTAGAATCACTGACACCGCTTAAACACCATAATATGTGAAAAAATTGCATCTTTGATTATGTGTGAATCTTAGATTAATTACTGTTTGTGCTAAACTAAATCGTTGGTATTATGTTTAGTATACAAAAGATTTTATTATCCATGTTATTATCAATGTTACACTGTATCGTAAAATTTTATGCTTTTACAAATACATTTTAATGATTGACTAATATTTTATATTGTAATTAGTAATTATTAATTCATATCACTAAGCCTTACCAATTATATCTATTCTAAATATCCTGTACTTTAAACAATTTTTTACTTTATTTTTTTTTCTGAATATCAGTAATAGATTCAGATTACTAACTCCTTCATATATTGATATTCTAAATGGTCGTATGTTATAAATAATTCCTACCAATGCTGAAACAAGTGTTCTTGCACTTATCGGCCTTTCATACTTTGTTCACATTAACAATCTATAATCTACTCTAGCATTTATTTTATGATTATTGTGAATTTATTAATAATTTGTTAATTTGTTATTAAAGATTATTATCATTATTATACAGATAATATTGAGGCAGATTGCCAAAGTGACTTTGTGTTTTGAAAAGTCTTCAATTTTATGTTAGATACTTGATTGTTATTTCAGTTGATGTGAACATTTTGATTTTTTTTTTCGTTTCGCATATCACAAATTTTTTCTGATTATTCTGTTACTACGTAGCTTTTATTTAATAGTTCAAAAACAATAGGATACTTATTTTTTGTTCTACTCAATAATTAGTTGCAATTTTCTGATAATTCCACGTTAAATACCCTAACAGTACCTTGTACAAAATTATCTTTCGAATCAGTTTCTTGTGGAACAACTACCAAAAAGCAATTCGTTGAATCACTAGATAATAATAATGATAATAATTTCTTTATTTTCACAAATTAGTTTGCACATCAACAGTGTGATAATGCAAATAAAAAGAGAAAAACGTCAATCAGTAGTTTCAGGTAAATAATAAAAAAAGAATATACATATAAAATGACTAGAAAGTGTAAATATCTCTGGTTATGTTGATGTATGAAGCCGTTACTACGTGGTGAGAGATCATCATGAAAAATGAGAAAAAAAAATTTCTATGTTTTTTACCACTTTTATTCGTAACTAAAGTTACTACAGTTCCATCCTATAAGGACATTTTCAAACTTTTACATGTAAAAAGACCGTCACATCCACGTCACAAACAATTATCACAAATAATATACAGTATAAACACAAAATATATTAAAGTAACTAATTCTACGTGTGTAAAAAGGTGTACATTAAATAAACCGTACACTTCACATGGAAAATAAAGTTACAGCTGAAACTCCTCAACAGTGTAGCAGTTTTTTGAATATGTACATTTTTTGAAACTTCAATGTTGTCGGGAAGTTCGTTGTTCAGTTTGCATCCCTGATATTCAATTTTTTTTTGGTAAAGTGCAGTCGATGTTGACTGGGTAGGAGTAAGTGGGCATTTCGTGTCAAATGGATATGTGATGGTCTGTTTTCAGCCAATTTGTTTTTATTGCGGTATACATATGTGCATGCTGATTAACGGAAAAACAGATTTTAAACAGATTCAAACAGATACCTCAAGTATGTATATTCCTGCAACTGTTAATATTTTTAACTTCTGAAATGCTCCCCTACAAGAATCCCTAAATCCCAACTTAGCAATGATCCTTACTGCATACTTCTGTATCATGAACACTCGACCCATAGAGGAGCTTGTGCCCCAGTTCAGTATGCCATACTTAGGGTGAGAATTAAAATTCACACAATAAAGTGTAAGCAGAATCTCTTGACTGCAGTGATTGGGGAGATATGTCTTGACAGAATGATCTCGCGGAAATTGCAAAGGCTGCTCCTCAAAAGATTGGAGCAATATTCCTTCAAGAGTAAATATTGTGTATATTTATGAAGACTCACTTTCTACTACATCCTGTATATAGCTGCATAGGTGTTGATTCAATCAAAATAACCTACCCTCCTTGTTTAACTGTACAAGATAATTAACAGTACAGTTTTATCGAATCCCTCATTCTGAATACGGCGAAGGACTCGTTCGAAAGCCCGGCGTTCGTTCATTTGTTTTTTTTGTTGCAGGTGCTCGTCGAATACGATGACGTCGACTGGAAGCGACGCGAATGGATAAGCATTTACAAAGAGGGTCTTTTTCACCTGTTCATGGTCGAACAAGTGTTGGTTTGGGCGCACCGCAGGGATCCCTTCTCCCCTTCTAATGGCACCGCACTTTGGCCAGCACTCGTAAGTGAACTTTATTAATTATCAATATTAATAATCTTTATTTTGAATGGGCATCCTAATATACAAAAACATTTATAAAATTAGATGGACCGAGTCACAGTCCAACTTCACAACAATAAAATATGAAGCTATGTAAATAAGAAAACAAGTTCAACATATTTATATCTTTCAGACAAAAATCATATCTTCAAAGGAGATTTCGAAATTTTTCACATAGAAAATGAAGGTTCAAAGCTAGATCATTTGGAAGCAATGGAAATTAATAAACTCAAAAATTCAAACATTTTATTGGATGACCAACTGGATTTAAATAGATCATAATTTTCTCAGAAACCGATGTTATCCTAATATTTATAGACATTATTATTGATGTAGAATTAACGTATTGTGAGATTTTCACTAAACAGTTTTACAAAAACGCAAAACGTGTTTCGTCATACAAAGGCTTCATCTGGCGTGTCTTTACTACCTAATTAACTTATTCTACATAAACCATGCATTATATAACTTTACAATTTGAAGTACCTGCATTCCAAATACCCGAAATATACGTGGTCATTTAATATTTCATAAGTACCTAAGTTTATAATGAATTACCTGAGCTTATGTACCAGTTTCCACACTTGAAAACATATTTAATAACGGAAAGTCATTTAATTCTAATTGGTCGTTCAGTAAAATACCTGAATTCTTGAATCTATTGATTTCTAAACATTCTAGAAGATTGAGTTTCAAACTTTTCCCTTCTAACTGTCGTCGTATTCATGATTGAACTAATGTCCTTCTGCCAAAAGATGGTTGGCAAATATGGAATTGGTCTTTCTAGTTACGAAACTACTTCTATGCTCTTTGATTCTTTGGGAAAATGTTCTCCCTGTTTGGCCAATATACAGTTTTGGCCAGGAGCCACAAATCAACTTATATACTCCTAATCTATCCGACAACAAAGTTTTGTCTTTATTGTTTTTAATAAATTTACTTAGACTATTATTCGTTCTGTTAGCTACGTTTATGCATTCTTTTATCAAAAAACGGGCGATATTATTGGTGGGTTCACCCAAACATGACAATATCCTATAACTGACGTTATCGCATATTGAATTTGGGTATACCTGGTCCATGGCTTGCTTTTGTAGTTTTTTGGAAGGAATAGAGTCTATAATATCTACTTTATAACTGTTATTGACCGCGATTTGTTTGATCAAACTCAGCTCTCTCTGGAAATTACTCTCAAACAGTGAAATATTCAATAGTCTCTGAAGCATACTATTGAATGCAGCTGCTTTATGCTGGTAAGGATGTGTAGAGGAATTATGTATGATAATGTCCGTGCAGGATGGTTTGTGGAAAATTGAAAAAATCATGTTTATTGTTATTTCTCGTGATAGTTAGATCAAGGTAATTTATTGAATTATTTACCTCCTTTTCCATGGTGAATTTTATTGAAGGGTGGATGGAATTGACAAAACTTGCCTAATTGCCTATCTGTGCCCGTGAAACAGACTAATATATCATATACGTATCTATACCAGTACAAGAAAAACCTGTTAGACATCGTAGTTCACCCCTACTAAAGTCTAACAGCTGTTTAGTTTCAAGCTTCGAAGGGTGAATGAACGCCTTGGAGTGAGCCAATCCTGAAAGATTTTGCCAAAAGTCTTTAAAACTTCTTGCCATCCAGGTGTTCCATGTTTGTTTGGCAGAGCCTAAAGCAATGCCAATAACAGGTTCTGGTCCGATGAAGCTACTTGCAGGACCCTCCGTTGCAAGAGAGTCAGCAGCCTCGTTGCCTTCCAGGCCAGTGTGACCAGGAAACCAGATCAGAGACAATTTCTTAAGTCTTCCTATTGAAGAGAGTCGTTTTTGACAACTTGCTACCAATTTAGACGTTGCCCGGTAGGAGCCAAGAGCTTCCAATGCCGCTTGACTGTCCGAGAAAAATTTTATTGACTTGTGTGTGAGGTTGGATTCTACCAATCTCTCCGCATACAATTCAATAGCAAAGATTTCCGTTTGGAATACAGTCGCATAATAGGTCCCTAGGCAGGTTGATATCTCTGTCCTGGATCTGCAACTGAAAACACCTGCACTAGAGCCTGAAGGTGTTTTTGATATGTAAACCAACAACTATCTGATCTCATTCTTTCCTTCTCCCGGAGGATGCAGTCCTCTCCAACGAATATGACGTGACTTAGAGTGCGCTATGTTGTCAGTGTCGTGACAGTTGTCAATCGAGTGGAAGTGCTGTTTGTGAAGTTTTTTTTACGTAAGTGAAAAATCCATACGCATATCGACTTCTAAGAATATTCATATATTTTCACTGGTACAAATATATAGTTCAGTACTTCAATTATTCAAATTAATGCTCATTTTGCAACAAATTATAGAAATGAGTTATAGAGGGTTTGTTGCAAATTCAGTATGCGACAGGCGAAGCCATTTTGGAATATTTCGAATTATATGCACAATTAGTGTACAAAACTTTTAGTCTTGTATTTTTTGTATTGAGGCTAGTTTCTAGTTGATCGTTTTTTGTTTTTGCAGTGTCCACTACTACTAACAGATATGAAACAAGAAAGAAGTGACGTCAGGAAGATATAGCTGCTGCAGTAGAAGCTGTTCGAGAAAAAAATATGGGGTACTTAAAGGCCGCGAAGACTTATAACGTATCAAAAACTACAGTATTTCGGCTTGCAAATCAGAAATAACTTTCAATGCCAGAAATTCTTTCGAAAAAGATTGGTCGCAAACCAGCATTTGAGGACAGGTTTCGAGGACATGCTAGTAGAGTACGCCCTTATAATGGAAAATTAATTATATAGTTGAGAAGGACAGCTTACCAGCTTGTCTGATATAACCGTGAAAAAGTTTACGATGCGAAAAAATTTAAGGCTAATCGAGTTTTCAATGTAGATGGGACAGGATTATCAATTGTCCAATCTGAATATCCTAAACTCATTTCTCGTGGTGGCAAAAGACAAATTGGAGCTGAAAGATATTCTCTCATTACGATAATGACCTGCATGAGTCCTGCCGGTATTTATGTACCAACAATGATGATTTTTCCCCGTAAAATATGAGCGAATTTTCAATGAAAGGCGCTCTTATGGGATCCATTGGATGGGCACATCCATCTAGTTGGATAAGACACATTTGTATACGCAATGGTTCCAACATTTTATTGACTACGTGAAACCATCTGAAGCATCGTCAGTTCTTCTCTTGTTCGATGGCCACTTCAGCCATTGAAAAAACTTCGAAATCATTGACATGATGTTTGTGATCTCACAAACATTGTCCTATATATATTTTATCACAATTGTTGCAGAGAATTTCGAAAACTACATGTGATTTTTCGAATAATGGATCTTCATCTTTCAATTTTTAATGTAGTTCATTCAAGGGTTCAACTTTCTTTAGTGAAATTTTAATATTCTGTTCTTGCTTGAAAACGTTTATGATTTTGCTGGACAGTTCAGGGATATAAGGAATGGAAGCGTATTTGAAATTTGGATTTTCAGCTTGATTGTTTATTTAAAAATTTTGGAGGATAAGAGTTAGTCAATAGAATATTGAATAATTCCTTTGAATTTTTTTCTACCAATGTAGGGTGTGAAATTTTTTCATTCGATTATTTAATTCAAGAACTGAATTGATTTTCATTTTTTTTGTGGATGACAGGATAGATAATTTATATATCTGCCTAAATTATTGGGTTTAGTATAATAATCTAATATAACAGAGTTATCATCTTTCCTGATTAAAAGAATATCTGAAAAATGTACTATTTTGTTTTTTCTTTTTCTATGGTGAATTGAATGAATGAATTGTAACTGTTAGAAATTGTTTTTATATCATCAGTTTTTTCGAAAGATGGAGCACATATTATATCATCCACGAACTTAAAAAAAAATAATCTGAAATAATAATTTTGGAACACATTCAGACAATAAATTATCCATTACATATTGGGTCAGAATTGGAGTACCAAGCATTTGTTTATAATATTCGTTGTCATAAACAAACACAGCAGTATCAAAAATAAAATCTATCAATTGTATGAAGGCTGTTTTTGATAATTTGGTATGATTATTAATAATATTCCAATGTCTCCCAATGCTGTGTTTACTACTCATTCATTCATAAAATCTGGTTCTATTCAAAACAGAAAGAATCCATTAATGATATCAATATTGCCTTTATTATTTTATAATTAAAACAAAAACTCAACAGAACTGATATATTCAAACTAGCTATTAAAATAAAGGGCGAAGTTCATCGTCCGTAATACAATACATCACGGAAAATGTTCTTCCACTTAACCCTGTGTTCTTCCACTTAACCGTGGCAATGTGGAAGTGCAATTTATTTTTGAACCCTTCGAAAAACAAAGCCAGAAAAAAATAAAAACTATTTTCCGAAATTTCTGTTTTCATTCCGGATATTTTCGGATATACTCGGAATTTCAGAACCTTCTCAACAGTATATTGTTAGTCAGGTCAATGCGCAACTTTGTCCCAATTTAACCATCTTCGTATCTCTCATAGTTTCCGAAATATGAACGGTGAGGATCGAATTTAAAAAACACTGTATATTCCTTCAACTAAAAATCTGGTTAAATTGTTTTGAAACTGTGAGACAATTTCTCCGAACTAATCTCAGTTTAATTGAGGTGGTATTTAACAGTCTACCAAATTTACTCAATCTTTTTGTACTAAAAAATTATTTTGTTTCCCAAAAATACTAAATGCTCACCAAAATTAAGAATATGCATGATCTAAGAACGACAACTGAATATTCACATCATGCTGTTCTCTCAAATTATTTTTATTCCTAAAAATAACTTTTCTTTGTTGAAAATGCTGAATGTTCACCAAATTTTATTCCACATTCAATTTTAACGTGATACCCATATATTTAATTTTTGTCATAGTCTTATATTGTTTAGCAGTTGAAAATTTCTAATTGCCTAGCAAAAATACACAATGTTTACTATATTTTATACCATATTAAATTTGAAAGCATTCCCAGTTTCTCAAAATTCTTGTTAGCCTAAATATCACTTATAAGAAAAATCTAAGATGTTTAATTAGATCTCATTTATAAATGGGGACAAATAAGTCTAAAGAATTCTTGGAAATAAAACGATACAATTCTTCAACATTCAATCAAACCCAACATTCACGCAACTGAAATTAACATGAAACAAGCACCTATTATTTATACTATCAAGGCTTTCTTGCTTCAGTAGGCCGTCCTCTTCTTCGTTTTTCTCCAATTGGTACATTCCTTGCTACAGGAGGTGCTTCAACAAGTTTCAGGCAAATTGCTTAACCTACAAAATGTTTGCAAACATAATTTCTAAGGTAATATGGACAATTGCGTGAGCCATTCAGCCAGTTAGACTCGCCCTGTGGTAACTGTACGTCCCACTTGCTGAAACGTTATTTTTGTAGTCTTGAAACGTCTCACACATATCTTCAAAAGATTATCATTCCAGTGCACCTCCACCTGGGTTTCTGCAACACTTTTCTATTTCACTAGTATGTAGTAACGATATTATTTTAACAGTTTGGCCCACTTTGTCTACATTTTCAAAGAAATCGTTGGCACGTGGCTAAACTCTTTCTCGTTGTTTATACTGTACTCATTTGACACATCCTTCACCATTTCTAAAGCAATGATTAAGAATCGAGAAAGCGGATGGCGCTCACGAAGTGAACCTACAAATAATAACAATATTAAAAATAGCAAATCAAGCCATTTTTTACAAGTGTACCTTTGTCCTTTATTATTCTGTTGAAAGATTCCAATGCATTATTTGTGGCAGGTGTCCCCGGTGCGGCGCCCAAATAGCAATAACGGTTTTGAGTCAGCCATTCGTCTTTAAAGTACAAAATTGTCTCCGTCTTTGCATTTATCTAGAAATTTTTCGCAGACCCTCCGACAGTCATCTTGGTTTTAAACAATCTGGGCTTTCTATATCGGGAGGGGTCGTCTACAGCATAATCTATAGCTTCCCTAACTAATGGATTATCATGAATTTCCGCATTTTCGAGAACTTTCTGAATTCTCAACTGTATGGAAGTCTGCTGCAAATCTCTGCGGATGTCTTCACTCCGCACGAACCAAGAAGCATTCATAATCATCCTCAGTAGTTTATTTTGCAATCTATCCAAAATGGAGAGATTTGACGGAGCCGCTTGTCCCCAAACGCCTGAAGCATACATGATGACAGGCTTGAGCTTCGTGTTGTAGATCATGATTTTATATTTCAGGTTAAGCTTAGACTTTCTGTTGATCAAGGGATATAGGGATACAATCCTTCCCTGGATCTTCGTCTTCGCAGTTTCGATGTGCGGGTTCCAAGTAAGCCTACAATTTATTAGAAAACCGAGGTACTTGACCCGCGTTTGCCAGTTGATATCCCTTCCAGAGACCCTCACTTTAATGGCCGGAGAAGCGATCTTTCTTCCCATGCTTATCGCCTAAGTCTTTTCCGGGTTCACTCTGATCTTCCACTCGAGGTACCAGCGCTCGAGATCGTCCAACGCACGTTGCATATAGACGATCCCGAGCTCCCGACCCACAGAAGACGGAAAGAGAACCGTATCATCGGCGTTTTGCAGACCCTATAAAAAACTTCCGTTGTTGAAGCACATTGCAACGAATAAATATCCTTCAGTATGTCCTTCTGGCACTTCGTTTGCACAGATTGTTCAACTCGTACTTGAATCTTCTTTTATGCATGCGCCAAGCACATTCGTATAATTGTGTGCTGACCAAATATTTGCACAAACGCATTTTTGATACTTTTGGCTGCGGCGCATACCAAAACTTTTCAAGTTGAATCGTAGGAATATAGTGAGAGAACTTATTCTTTAACGTTTGAAATAAAAACACAAAATTATTTGTTTGCTCATCGGTTGTGGCAGCAAGAGCAAAGGAGTGAAAATGTTTATCTCTATCAGTGGTTTCATCTATGAGTACTGGAAACCCCTGCAAAACAAGTTTACAGGTCACGTCAGCCTGAATTACGTTGCATTGACGCGATAGACACATCAAATATTTGATCGATAACAAAAATCTGAATATTGAATTAGAGTCGTCTTTAGAAACTTCGTATGCAGCAACAACTTGATGATAATCAGAAGGTATTTCTGAGTTAGTCATTAACCAGGATTCTAATTGTCGTAAGCTGATTATTGCAGATCCATACTTCTTTTAACGTAAAATTGTGAGATAATTGTTCAACTGTTTCATAGACGCTAGAGTCAATCCACGTATTTTGCTCAAATGGCTCATTATGCATTTGGGCTTCAAAGGTAATTCAAACAATTCTTCTGTTTCTTTTTTTGTCTCATTGCTCACCCCACATTTCGATTGAGACTCAAAATTTTCATGATTGTGAACTTTTTCAGTACAAGATGATAACTAATCGCTAAATGCATCGAACAATAAATAAAGTGTAGCTGAAACATTGTATCGGCCACTTTAGTTCAATTATCATATGGCAATATTCACTGGTTACACTCAACGTAAAAGTACTTACAAATATCGTCTGCGACTGCAAGCTGAAACCTGCAAGATGTTTATCTAGAAGCGAGAAGGAGACATTCGAGAACATATTTCATTTTTTGATAACATAATAAATTATTTGACGCACAAGTAGTTTTTTTGAGAAAGACTACATATAAATGGATATCGCGAATATTTATTATGTGCAGCACGGACGCATAGTTTAAGCGTTCTGGTGAACATTTAGTACAATCGGTAGACATATGAAATTTAAAATGTAAACAATAATAAAACAATTCAACATATATATTTAATTGGTGCTTATTATTTGGGTTCATTAGGATTTTTTTTATGTTTATCAACTTTTTTGGCGGACAGGGCTAGGGATGTACCTATAGTTTAATTTAGTCTACATTATATTTGATCTCGTTTGATTGTAGATTGGAAATTAACACAATCCGTGTCTTAACTTCATACATAGTTCCACTCATTGGATACTTGCTCCTAGCACGATACGAGGAGTTATACAACAGAACACCCGAGTAAGTACTTCTTTGATTTATGTCACTAAAACTTTAAAATAAACATTTTATTTTTCAGATCGAGTTCTATTCTCCAAACTATAATGCGTCTGTTGCATGAAATTCACAAACCCATATTTCATTACTACTTTCAACGTTATTGTATTCAAGAGGTGAGTAAATATTTAAAAAAAAAATTTGCTCCATCTATATGTATGTACATATGTATAATATACACATGTATATACATATTTTATTTTCTATAAATATTTAAATTTAATATGGGTTTTCATTGATAAATTGATAGGTATTTTTGAATAGATTGTTTATTTTTATTTATTATTTTCATTATCTAATACATCAGTAATTACTGTGGTGTATTGTGAGACCGAGACAATATACTTATGGTTTGAGAAATAAGATACATGTTTTCGAATGAAAATTAGAAAGATATTCATCTAGAGAAAACTGCTTCGATTGTTGTTCCGTAGGCTCATTTCGGTTATTATTCATTTGTAGTTCTAATTTATCTTGTAGAAAGTTTACCAAGAGTTTTTAATTGGGAAAACATTACGATCAGTTTGTCAGAATTCAGACGATATTGCAGTTTCAGCTGATGAAATAGGACACTAATGATTCGTTGGCGTAGAAGACAATGTTTTGTGTTATAGATTTAAAATAGTGTTCCGATATTCATCCAGAATTTATGATTATAGATTTATTCGCTAAATGTTACTATTGATAATTTGAGAATTGAATATTTTTTGAAATCATTTTACTTAATTTCATTAAATTTGTTTATTGATGGTATTTTGTTGTGTCTCTTAAAATTTTACCAACAGGTGCATTAACAGAACGAGTTATATCTTGGTAAGTTGTCTTTAGCAAAGTTAACCAACTTGGCTCCTGATGTTGACACCGTGCGTATGTGTTGTTTCTCATTTTCGGCAAACAAGTGTTGCCCATCTTAACACTTGGCTACACCGCGCTGATGAGGCCAATAGCCAGAAACACATGTCCGCGGTTTGCCCCCCCTTTTATTTTGGAGTGCTGTGTCCACGAATA
>WOGR01001312.1:0-20382 GCA_015342045.1 Leptinotarsa lineolata | reverse complement strand
GCATAGACAATAAAAATGACTCCGGTAAGAATTTAGTTCTAACATTTAACATTGTTGCCGTTAGCTCTCAGTTCAGTTTGTATATGAGTTACCTTCAATTGAAAATAGTCGAAGTATAGTTTGTATAGTTCAATGTTCATATATATGTAGTTGTTTCGAAAGTATTTTTCTTTCGTGTAATTTATGACAGTAGATGTTTTGAGAGGTCTTTTCGTTTGAGTTTGTGTCTGAAAGTTATCCAGTAGAAAAAAGAATGAAGAAACTGAACTAGTAGTAGAATTCAGAGATTATGAGTCACATACCAATTTTATTCATAAATAATACATTTTACTTTCATCTTCAATTTTTGAAATGTAGACGATTACTGGATCTGCGACTTTCGTCAAAGCTATTTTAAAGATAGCACTTTCAGTTAACGAGAAAAATGCAAACTCCGATATTCTTGACTTTTGATCTTCAATACATTTTTTGTCACGCAAAGGACCGAGTATTCAAAAGCTGTACCAATTTTCGGCTATATAAAAATTGTTGTAAATTCAAATGTCTACTTTGACTGGACTATGGTGTACGCTGGACTGACAATGGCGATTGTAACACGTATATGATTACGGTTTTAACGCGTCTTTACGAGATAAGACGAGGGTTATTATTGTTAATCTAGATCCTGATTTCCTGAGGCAATTCGACATTTTTCAGTAGGACAATTGAATTTGTTCGACAGCTACCGAAAGAAAATGACACGATGATAGAAATTAATGACAATCCTAGATGAAATAGTATGTTGTGTTACTCAGGATACGGTGTTGGGGCTGTACCTACTGCGTACCGAAACAAAGGGAGACGAATGTACAAAAATGTCTGTCAGATGTTTTCCAGTTAGAAAATATATTTTTTGTTAAGACCCCATATATCAAAGTAAGCCTCAGCATGTTTGAATTCAATAAAACGCCCATTTTGAAGTTACCATGACAACATTGACAACCCGAGAAATAACAACCAAAATCATGTTGACTATCAATGTACGTGTTTTGTTCTGTTCACAAACACCGCTATAAAGTTACACATGACTGATATCAACACAAACACGATGTTTACGATTGCCCCAAAATTTTCAATAGTTTTTTTTGGGCAATTGTGAACATCTGATATTTCGATTATTTCTCCAACCTTATGCCTGCTATTCCAAGCAAATAATCGCAACCCTCCAAAATGACTCCCCCTGAAATAATTATGTGTTACATATTTAACTTCAGATTTTAACAGACTTTTTATTATTATTTGTAAAAATCTTTTACCATTACCCCAACTAACCCTATATTATTTAACTGTTTCAATGAATTTTTCAGTCATTTCATCTATATCCTGCGAAGAATAAAAATCAACCCAATTTTCTTGTTTCAATTCAGATAGTGTAGCGTGGTTTGTGTATTGTTTGTATTTTTTGTTGCGAAGTATTGGTTTTTTGATTGACTTTTGTTCCGATTCTATAACGAGTGCTATGGGGTGATGATCCGTTATACTGTAGTGGAAAACAAATGATTGCATCTTATTGGTTGTTTCAGATTCAACAAAAAATGATCGATACATGTTTTGGTTTGTGGTCGAGTATGTTCGTTCTACAAAAGTACTATTGAAATTTTAGACCGGCGATGGAATGATTGTGTGGCTCTTGATGAAAATTACGTTGATGAATACAGCCAATTTTGAATGAAAAAAAACGCGTTTTCTTTGTTAGGCTCGTGACTTTTCAGCACATGTGTTATAGCGAAACATGTGTTGCGGTTTTGTTAACTATTCAGTGAAAATCTCACAATAAAGTGTTACTCAAATACTTAATGACGCATAATTTTCTGGGTGGCCTCATATCCCGTCCGATTTTTCATAAATCATAGCGAAATATTCATCAAAGCTGTTCAGTGACGGAAATACCTATTACTATTAAGACACAAAACGATCTTGTCGATGTGTTCCAACTTGTGCGAGAAGACAAACGCTCCGAGAAAATGTGTCAGGTGTATTTTGAAAGGCGGAAAGAGCCGTCTACTCGAGTATGTGAATATTCTGGAGGCGGAGTGGGTAGCGATTATAACAAATGCGTTGGTAGACAAGAATGATGTATGCGTGTGGTCGCGGTCGTCGAGTACGCTCATTTTGATAGGATGCTAGCGTCTGCGGCGTCCGCCCAAATTGCCGTCACCGTCGTTTGCTTGCTAAACTTGGCGTGATCACAAAATGTCAAGCATGTGTGGCGGGACTATAAATGTCGGATAATAAATCCTGGCAGGATTTTAATAAGTTATTACACTGAGTTATTTCTATACTTCGTTCGGTGAATTTCTGATTCACAGCAATTCTTGAATAAATAAAAGTTCATCGTCCCGTATAATACAACATTGTAAATACTAAATACAAAATCAGAAAAACTAGCTGAACTGTCGAAAGTCTGTCGAAAGCTATACGCTAGGAGGAACCTCTGGTCTCAATATACAGGGTGACAATTTGAAAACTTACAATGGCTATATCCGAGCAACCAAATGTATTTTCGTATGAGTCGTGTGTACATTTGCTCCTCATAATCTTCATTTTAAGTGTGGTTCCAGCAATAATAAAAAAGCGAAATTTTGTACAGTGATTGTATAAAGTGCACTCTACAAAAGGAAGCTACTTGGAAAATCTTTCATATTGTCTAAAACAACTTGTTTGATATCAAAATCCAGCATTTGCTATACTTATCTAGAACCAATATTTTACAAAAAATGGATAAAAACAAGTGCAAGAAATGTGAAGAAGTATTTGAAATGAACCAAATGTTTTTTATGTGACAGCTGTAAAAACCCTCTATGTGTAAAGTGTGGCGATCTTATACCTACTGAAGTTAAAGCTATGCAACTCAAATCAAGAAGGAGATTGATCTTTTTATGCGACGATTGTCAAGCAGGATTTTGGAAGGTCCCTACCCTAATCAAACAATTGAATGAACTCCAAGATATCTTTGATAAACTATCCAATGATCTTGACAAATATAAGGCTCATGTTCAGTATGAACCTACTGACTTTGGTCAAACTTTGGGAAGTGGTATACAGGGTGAGTCTTATGAAGATGTGTTTGCGGAAATGATGGAACGCCAAAGGCGTGAATCTTATGTGATGATAGCAAATATAAATGAATTGCATGCTATTTCTATCCAGCAGAAAAAAGAGGAGGATATAGTGACCGTCAAAAATATAATCAAAGAATTTAATATTGATACCACGGGTATAAAAGTCTTTAGAGTAGGCAAGATTTCACCAGGAAAAAATCGTCTAGTCAAAGTACTTTTAAAAAACAGGGATGATGCAGTTCAAGTGTTAAAAAACAGAAAGTCCGCAGTAGTAGGAATAAAAATTTTTGGCGACCAAACGCAGAAGCAGAGAAGCTATTATGAGTCATTAAAAATGAATTAGATGAATTCAAAGCAAATGGGGATAACTCTAAAATTATCAAATACATCAACAATAAGCCTACGATTGTCAATTCAGTTCAAAAAAAACTCATAAAACATTCTAGTATACCACTTAATAGTGACATTTTATATATGAATATACAAAGTTTCACAGCAAATATAGAACAAGTTATTGTTAATATTTTATGTTATAACCCCGTAGTGATATTGTTCAGTAAAACCCGTACGACATCTGATATTGAGGATATAGAAATATTTCTAGAAAACTATACTCTGATAAGATGTAACTCTGCCTCACGACATACTGGAGGGGTTCTGATATATTTGAGACGTAACATAAGTTATTCTATTCACAAAACTTTTATTCTGGAAGGAAATAGTTGGTGTATAGTGATTAGGGTAAATTATAACGGTATTAAATTTTTAGTTGGTGCATTAAACCATTCCCCAAATTCGAGTCATTCAGTATTTTTGAATGACTTTGAAGATTTCTGTGACGATATGTTTACGGACAATACAAAAAGTATATTAGTATGTGATTTCAACTCGAATTATTTTTCCAATACTTGCTACTGTAGAAGGATGAAGAATATTCCTAATACATATGGCGTCACGCAAAATGTTTAAGATTTCACAAGATGTACCAATACTAGTTCTACTATCCTCGATTGTATACTTACAAATTTCGAAGTAACTTCAACAGTTCATGATGTTCCTAAAATCACAGACCATTCCATTATATCTGTAAATTTAATAAATAATTCTGCAACTGACGCAATGACAAGTATTAAGCCATATAGCAATATGGCAGTATTAGCAGTATTAAGCCATAAGCAACCAATATGGGCAAAATCAACCTTGAGCTGATATCAGCTAATTTTCTGTTAGATTATGTAGATGTAAATAAATTCTATGAAGATTTCAAAAATCAGTGTGAATCAGTAGTAGATAGAATTGTTCCCATAAGGAAATTGATCACAAAACTAATATACCTTGGTTTGATCAGGAGATGAGAGGTAAAAGTAAAAAAAGAGACATAGCATACAGGACATTCAAAACTAACAAGTCTGATGTCAACTGTCAACAATGCAAAATAATGAGAAATAAGTGTATTAACTTATTAAAAGTGAAAAAAAAAAACAGTATTTCTATGATGAAGTAGATCCCAACAGGAATAATCCTAGAGTAATGTGGAAAACCCTGAAATCTTTGGTTGATACAAAAACTAAAATCCCTTGTTTTGATAGTGGAATACAATTTGAGTGCCATGGTGTGGTAAAAATAGTACGAAAAATACAAGAAATTGCTGAGTTATTCAATACGTATTTCGTTGAAAGTATTGAAGCAATATTGAACTCAATTGAAAATGCCCCAAAATGGAATAGCCTTACTACTGTTACTGTCACTTTTCTGAATTCAAACAAATCAAATCAACCGAGCTTTCTACAATTATACATGAACTGGAAAATAAGACTGCAAGTGAAATCATTGACATCAAATTTATAAAACAGACCCTTGGAGTTATTGGTCATATATTATTACATTTCATCAATATCTCACTATTTCATGGCACATTTCCAAGTCAGCTGAAAACAAGTATTTTAACACCTACTCAAAAGGTGGCAAACACTAGCAAAGCATGGGAGTTCAGACCAATCCATATATTACCTAGTATAGAAAAAGTGCTGGAGATAGCTGTTTACCAACAACTACTTGATTATCTGAATTAAAATCATTTGTTAATGACTTATCAATCAGGCTTTAGACAGAATCGTTCATGCAAAGCATCACTGCAACTAACTATAACAAAATGGAAAAAATCAATTGATAATGGTGATTATGTAGTTGCAGTTTTCTTCGACTTGAAGAGAGCTTTTGAAACGATTGATCGTCATATACTGATTGATAAGTTGAAAGTCATTGGCATACAAGGCATACAAGGGACTACCTAACAGATCGCGAACAGATTACCAAAGTGGAAAATGTATTCTCGGCCCCCATCACCAATAACTTCGGTGTGCCACAGGGAAGTGTCTTGGGTTCTTCATCATTCCTATGTTATATCAATGATATACAATACTATTATGACTGTGATTTCAATTAATTAGCAGATTACACGTTACTGTCAATCTCAGGCAATGATTTGTATGGTACTATTAACAAAATGAACGATTCCCTATCAAAACTACAAATATATTTCAACATTAACAAAATGAAACTCAACGTAAGAAAAAGTAAAGCAATGATCCTAACCACACCCTACAAATACAAAAACATCAACACAAACCAACTCAATCTGAAAATAAAAAACAATAAAATTGAATTCATGAACCAGTTCAAATATCTTGGTTTCATACTTGATAATAGCTTATTATTGCTGAAACATTTTTCCTACATAAGTAAAAAAATTAGTAAGAAACTTTATTTCTTCTCTAGAATTTTCCCATGTCTTTCAACATATTCCAAAATTACAGTTTATAATACCATTATCCAGCCCCACTTTGATTATTGTGGTAGCTTAGTATACTCCCTTGATTCTAATAAAATTTCACAACTACAAAAGCTGCAAAATCGCGGTATGAGAATGATACTGAAGTGTAATCGTTTTACCAGTATTACAGCGATGTTAGGTTGTTTGAAGTGGGTATCGGTGAAAAACAGATTTTATAAATCAACAATGATTTTCATTTATAAGATATTACACAAACAACTTCCAGATTATCTAAGAGAATTCACTACGATTAACTACCGAATACACAATTATACCACTAGAGGAAATAATATGTTCCATCTCCCTAATTGAAAAATGGCAAACGCAATGAAATCGCTATTCTATAAGATACTCTATGAGTTCAATAAGCTACCACAAGCCATCAAAGAATCTAACACCATTTATGTATTCAAAACGAGGATCAGTAAACATATCCAGTCACTATAAATCATCAGAATGTATTACAACATTCGTCATTCGTCTTTCTTTTTCTTTTTATAACTGATAGTCTAGAAACATGTTTATATTACTATTTTTATAGTTTTAGGACATGTCCTACTGAATAAATAAAGTTCTTCTTCTTCTTCTTGAATTGCTCTTGAAACATCTGCCTGGAGAATTATCTGTGCTTCTTCAGCATTTCCATTTGTTAATATATAAATAAAGTGCATGTTCATGATATGCCAAGTAGATTAAATTTTTTTATCAAAAACGAAGCTAGATATTAAGAAAACACGACCGACAAAAAATTGTTTTTTATTTTGAGTTGAATACTCTAAAAAAAGAAAAAACTACAACAATAAGTCAGAGGCGTACTTTTTTTCCCAATATTGTTGGCTGTGGTGCCCACTGAGACTCCAGTGGACCCAATAATTTCAATCTTGTTAGGCTAAATAAGCGCCCCATCACTTAAAATAACTGTGGCAAATTTCAACTAAATTGGTGTAAAGGTATTCATGATTTTTCATAAATACTGTTTTTTTCAAACTTCAGCGCCCTGTATCTCAGAAACGAAGCAACTCCGGACATATGTTTCGTACCGTACTTACGGAACGCCCTGTATACTAAATGAGAAAATTAACATTCAGAAATGAAATTTCGAAACAAAAATATCTCCCAACGTTTCTACAGAGTAGGATGGTAAACTACAGAAAATCAAGCTCTGCTAATGTTAAAGTTTCGGCCTTTATTAGGTCATACTCAGAACACTGAAATGTATGTTATGAATAAAATGGAAAATCACAACACATATCTCTTTTCAACAGAATCATTAGACTTATTTTAATTTAAATAAATTGGATTTCTAAAAACGAGACGAAACCATGGATGGCTGCATGTAAGCAACGTTCGTTGGGAAAGCTAACGAAATACTTACAATCGAAGATAATATGACAAGCCATAACATTCGAAGTTGTTATAGCATAGCAAAGACTATTTGTATTTCTGAAGGAGGGTATGATGAAAGATTATTCATTGAGACTAAAAGCTTTGTTGCTGTTTAAAAATTTGTCTGATGATACCTGTCGAAAAATAAAATCGGGCATCGTCAATTCTCCAGTGTTGATGTGTTTGATGTTTTTCCCTAGAATTCAACTGAGGAGTGAAATGCCAATTTTACTTGTAACCAAGTTAATTCGCCTTTTCCATCGTTTTTGTTAGTGAAAAACAAAACTAATAGGGGTGTAATTATGATTTCGTTGAAGTTTGACAAACAGCAATAAAATCATTGGGACTGGTTAGAAGTTCATTCCGAATAATCTGATTGTGCAGTTTCAATGCCGTTCATTCTCATTTTGCATTTTTGAAAGCCCAAAACAAGAACTGCTCCCAAATATCAAAACTGAAACACTCTCGACGTAAATCATGAAAAGAGATTTAATCAGATATATTATTAAATATCTGACGAATGACTTTCATTAGAATAGAATTATTTTTTGAACTTTCTTATCAAATTCAAACTTAACAATTCATTTTGAGTACATGAAGAATTAGTCTTCTTCGTTTGATTTCAATCACTGAATTACAGGCTTCTATCACGAATTTTCAATACATGGCATATGTTCATTCATATTGGAAGGCCAAATATTGTTTGCCTAAGCTATTTTGTATTCTAAACATCAACAGAATTATTTTCAGTTGACAAATAGTTGTCTGCATTTCAAATTAGAATTCAGGACATGAATTTCAATATTATTGAAATATTTTTGTAAAAATCGAAAAAATCTGGTATTATACAGGATGAGTCAACAAGAATCCCTTGATCTATTGCTATAAGAGTAAACAATTTTCCAGACAGCCTAATTTTTTTGCAGTCATATCGATCGATACTATCCTTTGAAATTATTTTCCTTCATATTGGGTGAATCAGCCAAGCGTGGCCAACCAAAGTTATATTTTTCAAATAGAGTACCCAGTATATGAATAAGTTATTGATTAAAATTTTTTTTACCTCTCTGAGAAATTTTTGTATTTCGAATTTCCATTGCGGCATTGCCAAGTTATTTCAAAAAAACCTATCTTGCAGACAATATTTTTCAATTCATCTCCCGCATGTCTACAGCAATTGAGTGAATTTTTTAGGAATAGTTACTCAACATCATTATGATAATTTCTCAAATCTCAACTTTCGAGAATAATTTATTGGGTGCTAGTAAAACCGATCAGATTTCATTCATTTTCAAATAGACATAATTCAACTTTTTCAAATGGAACACCCTGAATTTTTCCATTCGTATGATATGTTCCAACATTTCTCTACATTATTTTTATCACAGGTATATTATACTACAAACTGATATTAAAAAAATTATACCAAATTTTAGTAATTGTTGTAACCACAAAAAAATTCATTTTCTTACGTTCACTTACTCAAATTCATTTTTCGAATATTCAAAATAATCGCTAGTACTTCGAATTAGTATTCTTCATACCATCTACTGGTAGTTATCAGCGATTTCAGCGGTAAAAAATGCGTAGAAAACTTTAGAAATATTTATACTGTTTTTTTTTCTTCAAAAACCCAGTTATCCATGACTGACATCAAAAAATGAATATCGGAATTTGTCAACAACGCCATGTGTTGGAGTTTCTTTCTAAATTGAATCATTTTCATTGTGAATTGTGTATAGGAAGATATGGTGCAAATGATCTATGCTTTGGGAGAAAGTGACGGAAACTGCCTCCTTGCATCTAAGATTTACAAAGAGAAGTTCCCGAAAGAAAACAACCAGATGAGAGGGAATTTCAGGCTCTAAAAACAAGATTTGAAAGAACTGGTTATGTCAATTACGAGAAATTCGAACGGATCTGCCCTGTAACAAATGACGAGAATACATTTCAAATTGCTCTTCACGTTGTTGAAAATCCCCATGTGAGTACCAAAGACCTGAGCAGGAAATTAGGATTTTCTCGAACCAGCGTGTCAAGCTTTCATTTAAGTGAAATAAAAACATCAAAATAAAATTTCAAATCACATCAACCACATTCATTTATGACTTTACAGAATTGAATTATAATAAAAGCTTGTCGCGATAATTTCAATTTGTAATTGAAATTAGTTAGGCACCTACCAAACTTGTGAGCAATTTATAATGTTTGTAATTGAAAAAAAGTGCCAGGAATGCTCAAAATGTGGAACTTTAACCTTGAATAACTTTTGTGCACACATAGGATTTATCGGGTTTGAAATTTATTGCAGTACCTAGTTGATCTGTCAGAATGTTTCTCAATTTAAATTCCATCTGACTGAATATGTAGATATTTCTTCTAGGCATCGCGACAAGCTTTTATTATAATTTCAGTTCTGTAAATTCATAAATGAATGTGGTTATTGTGATTTAAAGCTTTATTTGGATCTTTTTAGGGCACCTTAATAAAAGCTTGTTTTGAATGTTTTTATCATTATTTTATTATATATTTTTTAGTTTCAATCGATAGTTAAAATATCAATACGAAAGTTCACCTATTAAAAGAAGAGTCCTTCAACAGAAAAACTTAAGGAACGGGGAAAACTATTATTAGGATCAAACTATATTCTATAGAAGTAGGTAGGTACCTACTCCTCCGGCATACTTTGTAAAAGAATTAGGTTGTTATATTAGATTCGATGATGGCGTCATTATTACATGGCCGAGTCCCAGTTGATTTCGAACAGTCTAATCATTCTATCAGGAAGTCTTTTATTGATGTGAACTCACTTAAAGCCACGTTCGCTTGTCCGGCAGCAAACAACTTTGTACCCAAGTATTCAACAGCGTGGTCAACCGTACTACCCTGCATTTTGTGAACTGTACAAGCCCAGCATAAAACGATTGGCAACATTCTACGTTCAGCTGTACCATGGCTAAATTTAGCTGGAAAGTGCACAGATTTCGGTTGAATAACGTGGATCCCATCTTTGCCGAAGTCGATACGGACTGATGGAATGTCCGTGTCATACATTCGTGCTCTCCGGAAACAGGGCCATATAATTTCTATAATATGATCGATGACACCATTTACTAGACCTTTAGACACATCAACATTGTATCGCAACATCACCTTGGCCCCCACAAATATTTCCAACTCTTTAGGCAACCTCCCAGTCTTGTTCATATCAGATGGTATAATATTATTCAAATCTTTATTATAATTTTTTCTAGTAAAATCTATTAGACTATCTTGTGCAATTATTTTATTGATGATTATATCGTGGGCACGAAAATGTTTTAGCATGGTTTTGTTATGATTGAAAACTTATTGATTAGTGTAATAGATTCGTAAGGCTTTTTCATTCGCAAATTCGTCAGTTGGCTCTATGTTTAGTCGACTCATTAAAATACTGAAATGTTCCGATTGAAGTTATTTTACAAAGCGAATAAATATGAGTTCCAACAACCTACTACACTATTTATTGTTCTGTTTTTAGAATCGGGAAGTAGGTATTCAAAGGTAAAAGCTTGATTCAATTTTTTTTTTCTGGAAATATATATTCTTTAATTGAAGCCAACCCTGGATGTGGCATCTATTTCATGGTAGGTCTACCAACTGCCCATCATAAACGAATGCGTATATAAAATTTCGTGTCCCCGCTATTTACCACTGAGAAGATCTCTCGTACGGAGCCAATCCTGGAAGCAGCATCAAGTCACGCATGCTGGACCAGCATGCAAAATTCCAGCTCAATTGGATACTGGAAAGTGAGTCAAATTAAACTTGCAAGATTTTTCAACATACATACAAGTCAAGTTCAAAACTAAAAAAAGCTCCCAAAAGAGAAATGAAAGAAGGGGAAATAATGGTAGGATTTTCCACGAACTCGTTCAAAAATTTCATGTATAATAATAAGAGACTCCTAAACGCTAGCAAAGTGCTTATTAGACAGAATCACAGTTTTATTTTTATTTTCCTTTTTCTGTTTTTTTTTCAGGGTTAAGTGAAAGCACATTTTCCGTGATATATTGCAGTATAGACGATAAACTTTGTCGTTCATTTCGCTTGCTAGTTATAAAGAGAAAAACTATATTATTAATTATCATTATTATCATACATACTTCATCTTCATCATTTCATTCTGAAGTTTCTAAATTGATTTCAATCGACATAAATCAAATTTCTCTATTGACCTTGCTCATTTTTTATTTCAGCTATTACTTGGCGACGGAAGAAAACAAACCCGGTCAGCGACATTTATACGTGGTACGTGACCCCAGCACCGACGACCCCCGTCGAGTCGAGTCTTCCTGTATCACGTGCGACCTGGGGGACGTGCTGTGGAGCAGCAGATATTTGTACGGAAACTGCACCCACTTCAGTGCTCAGGTTTGTTTTTATTCGATTCGTTTTCGTCGTGCAGCGGACTTTATTGGCAAATCTCGATCAATTCCTTATACAGGGTGGCTGCTTTCGCAATGCCCATCATTGGTATATCTGAAACAATTGCATATAATGATGATCAAATGTATAACCCTCCGCAGTTTGGAAAATGCAAAGGGTATCCCCCATTAAGATAGGTCAAATTCCCTCCATCTCCAATTCCCAAACCCACCCATAGAATATATCACTGGGGCTGAAGAAACATATTTGACATGGTCCACAGGTCACGTGACTCTCCTCCCCCCCCCTACTGGAGAGTCAAAGAATTGTTTTTTCTTATTTATTTCTTTTCCAGCTACTGGAAAAATTCATGAGTATAGGTGGTCCCCAATACTCCGTACCCACCCTTTGATTATTTGGTAATATTCGACTTTTGATCAACTTCACATCTCATGAAGATTCTGACAAGTTGTCAAAAAATAAATTAATTCATTCTCCAAATATATTGTAAAGATCGAAATGGCCATAGGGTTCATGAGCTTGTCAATTTTTTTTAACTTCCATAATCCACCATAATAAACTAATTTTGAAGTTTTAAGAGAAGCCACATACTGTATGTACTCAGACAAGATATTCATTTACTTTTTCGATTTTCTTCCTCACATTACGAAAATAATTGAATAAATGAGTTAATGAATTCATCATTACTTGTTGAAATCTAGGAATTATATTATTTTAAAAATATTCGTCATCCATATAACCATTTTCTTCGCCAAAATTTTGAATTAGTCTTCGCCAACACTGTGAATGTTAAGGGAGTTTGAAAATAAAATAATTCGTAGAAAAAACTCCAATATGAAGTGCATTTCATTCAAAATGAGTCACACTATGAAAAAAGTGACCCTCTTCGTCATAACCCATATGTTGAAAGGTCCAAATGACAATTATAATCAAGTGACACCTCATTTGAGAGGAATTTCAATTCTGCATCCAATTTTATAACATTTTAAATATCACATCGATGAGTAATGTCCGGAAAAACAAAATATTTAAATTTAATTCTATGCTTGAGAGTAAAACTAAACAGAAACATTCACTCTATCAAATGTTCAAAATAAACCTCAATAACTTGCAAAGAATAGTATAAACGAGCTTCTGCTACCTCTCCCTACCTCTAAAGAATACCAGGTGTTTTATACGTCAAACATTCAAAGAAAAATCATTTAACAGAACTCTTCTCATATTTAATAAAAACTGTTCCAAATTTATTGTCGTTGATTGTTTTTTCTATTCTCAATTGAAAGAATTTCGGAAGAGTAAATTAATATACTTCAACACATTTTCAAAACAACTACCACATACTATGCCTTCGCCAAATATCCGGATAATTCCTTCGCCAAAATTTCTGTTACGTTCTGAAAAAGGAGTACTGAAGCATCAAAAAATCATTTTTCCCTTCGCCAGAACTATAAACGCCAAGAAAATTTGGAAATGAAACAAATCATAGAAAAAACTTTTATTCAAAGTGCAATTCCATTCGAAATGAGTCACACTGTGAAAAAACTTGAACTTTTGTTTTCGAAAAAACATTTCAATGAAAAAATCAACTCTCTTTCTCATAACCCATGTGTTGAAAACTCCAAAGGACAATTATAATCGAGTGACACCTTATTTGAGAGGACTTTCAAGTCTGTATTCCATTTTGTAACATTTTCAATATCACATCGATGAGTAATGTCAGGAATAACGAAATATTTTCTGAAGTTTATATTTAATTTCGTACCTACATGAAAATGAAACTGAACAGAAACATTCACTTCATCATATGTTCAAAATGAGCATCCATGGCTTGTATAGAATAGTATAAACAAGCTTCTGTTACCTCCATTGCATTCTGAAGAATACCAGGTGTTTTGTACGTCAAATATTCAAAAAAATATTCAACAAAATGCTACCACGTTCAATGAAAACTGGTTCCACATTTTTCTTCTATTCTCAATTGGAAGAATTTCAGAAAAGTAAGTCAGTGTATACTTTAACACATGTCCAAATCAACCATTATGCATTCGCCAAATATTCGGATTGTTCCTTCGCCAAATATTCGGGTGGTTCCTTCGCCAAAATATATGTTGCGTTCTATAACAAAACTGAAATATTGAAAAATGGTTTTTGCCCTCCGCCAAAACCAGAGATACCATGAAAGTTTGGAAATGAAACAAATCATAAAAAAACTTCAATACAGAGTGCATTCTATTCGACATGAATCACACTATGAAAAAACGTGAACTTTTGTTTACGTTTTTATTAAATAGTCCAGATAGCAATACTAGTCGAGTAAAATTTCATTTGAAAGGTTTCTCAACTCTGCATTCAGTTTTATAATACAATGACCAAAATTTAGGTAGCGTTCTGAAATGAAAGTACTGAAATATTGGAAAAATGAAACTTGTACATGTTTTATTTATAAAAAATTTATTCCACTTTCATAAAGTGAAAATCATTTGTGAAACTTCGATTTGATAGGGAAGTATAAAATACTGGAATTTTTCAATAATCCCGAATTCAAATTCATCTGAATAAGTTATTTCACATATTTCAACACCTTATGACTTTGAATGTTTTGTCATTCAATTTCACATTCTATGAATATTAAATAAATCATCGAAATCATGATACCATATTATTACTTGTTGAAAACCTGGGAGTATTATTTCATAATACTTCGCCATCCACATAACCATTTCCATCGCCAAATGTTTGAACTACCTCCACCAGAACTATAAATTTCGAGAAAATTTAAAAATGAAACAAATTGGAGAGAAAAAATTTACAATATAAAGTGCATTCCAGCTGAAATGAGTCACACTGCGAAAAAACTCGAAGTTTTTTTTACAAAAAAACACATTTCTACGCAAATATCAACCCTTTCTCGTCCACCTTTTCTCCATAACTCATATGTGAAAAACTTCAAATGGCAATAATAGTCGAGTGACACCTAATTTGGGAAGTTTTTCAATTCTGCATTGAATCTGTAACATTTTTGATACTACGTCGATATGTACTATAACAAAAAATGAAAAATTTGTTGAAGTTTGTATTTAATGTTGTACTTAAAAGTAATAATAAACAGAAAATGTTCAAAATGTGCATCATTGAAGTACATATAGACAAACTCCTGTGTCCTTTCTCAGATTCTAAAAAATATTACCTGTTAGTAGCATACAGCACCTAGTAATTTTTCTATAAATCATCTATAGTAGTTGAATTCATCTCGTAGGCTCTCAATTTCAAGGATTTTCATAAAAGACACCAATAGACTCAAATCAGGGTATCTGGGTGGCCATTCTGTGAAACTTTTCCTTTCAATCGCACTGACACTATGTAATGACGTCAACTCCCATCTTGTTGAAAAACTACACCATTCTAATCGAATTACAATGTTAATGCTTGACATATTCTTATTATTCAGAAAATTATAATATCCGTCACCATTTCGGTTTGCTTTGAAAAAAATGTATTCTATAATATGGTTACCCAAAATGACTGCTTTTTGGGGATATTGAATGTGAATTCGGCTTGTTATAAAATTTTGTTGATGCACTTGTCAATTCAGATGAAAGGTACATTCATTCATGAAACAAATGGTATACAATGGAGCTAAATTACGATCGACGCATTCCAAGACGATTCCATCAAATTCAACTATTCTATTGAAATCATCTTTGTTCAATTCATGAATCATTCTCATTTTGTAAGGGCGGAATTTGTGTCGATGAAGAATTCTGAAAACATTTACGTTTATTTACATGACTTACTTCCGATGTTTGGAAAAACTCAGTCGAAGACTAATTTTACATCAAGGCAAAGTGACCGAGAACTGCAATATCAGTGACTTTGTTATTGACTGTTTTTCAACGGAAATGTTGTCTGTTGTTAAAATCACCAGTGTTCGAGAATCTATTCAAAAATAATAATACCCCTACATATTTGTGTCCTTCGTTTCTGCCTTGATAATTCTCGTTGAGAAAAAAAGGGGTTTGTGTTTTTTCAACACTCGTCAATAAACTTATTTCGGAATTATGAGAGGAGCCACACACTATACGCAATACAAGGTATTTGTTTACTTTTTTCAATCCGCTTGCGAAGTGACTAATTCATTTCACGCAAAGCAAAAGATGAACAAAAAATAAGTCGATTTCAAAGAGGACAAAAATGAAAAAATCTAACTACCTATTCCAGAATAATTTTGACGTCAACATCAATAACTTCAGCAGTAACTAGGTCATAAAATTTAGGACAGAAATAGAAACAGGAAAACATTTCCCGTGAGTTCTCATTCCTTTTATCTCAATTAGTACCATTCAGTAGTGCTCAGGTTGGCCTTCAAGTTTGGAATTGACATTGACATTTGACAACGATATTATCATTATCATCTCAAATATGTTACAGGGTTGAATACAGAATTGAAATAATTTTTAAAAATAAAGTGTCTCTCGACCATTTTTTTTATTTGAAATTTTTGACATGAGGATTTTTGTGAAGAGGGGGTTACGTGTTTCATGAATTATTATAGTCTCTATATGAGATGACCATACCCTCTAATCGCTCGTGCAGAATATCCAATGTGGCATGAGCTGTGTGGCACGTAGCGCCATCCGGTTGAAACCACATGTCGTTGGTGTCCAGATCATCCCACTCCTGCCAAAAGAATATGGTAATCATCGACCTATAGTGCTCGCCGTTAATAGTGATGGCCCAACCGTTGAACGGGTGCAGGCCCAAGTCACGATGCAAAATTCTCCAAGATGTGATCTGCGAAAAGCCGAGTTTTTCCGAGAGTCGCAAAATCGACTGCTTCAGGTTCTATTCCTTTACAATCTCACAGACAGCAGACTGCGGCAATATTTTTTGCAGATCTCGCGTTTGTCGAAATACGGGTGTTAGTGGATCGCTTACTGAACCAGTGGACTCAAATTCATCCACCAAATTGCGAATAATCCTTTAAGTAGGATGATTATGGTGACTATAAAATGAGCAGATCGCGCGGTAGGTTGCCTGAACGTTGATGAAACAATTATATTATTTCCACGTGTTGTTGAATGCCATATCCGTACATGATGATTTGACAAAACAGACTGAATAGATAACAACTAGTTTGACAGATGAAGCTTCAACAAGATGGCCGTTATCAACTGTCAAAATTACGAAGTTCCTGTTGGAAGATCCTTCGTAAGTAATAGGCAAAATCTTCGAATGAGAGCACTTGTTCAATGAAAAATATATTGAATTCAGGCAGGCAAGGTCACGAAGCTGAGGCTTTTGCAGTAATAATAATAATAATATTTATTTCACTTGTTGAACAGTATGGAAGCATAATAATAAACATTTACATACATGTCATCGTACTTAAAAAGTGCGCAAATGAAGTCGCACCAATATTTTGCACTTTCAAACCTGTCTTTCAAGAAAGGTATTTTTCCTTCTTGTTGGAAGATGGCTCGCATCCAGACAATTACCAAAAAGGACAAGAAGAATCTTACAAATAACTATAGATCAGTCGCTTTGCTATCAGTGATGTCAAAAATTGTGGAGAAAGCCGTAAACCACCGTATTCTTTAATATTTGGAAGGCTCTAACATCTTGAGCGACCATCAATATGGCTTTCGGAAACCAAGATCAACAGATGACCTTCTATTTTATGTCACCCACATTCGGAGTAACGCAATCTAGAATCATGGAAAGTCAAGAGCTATTGTGTTTGGCATGAGAGTTTGCTGACCAAACTTCGATGCTATGGCTTGTCGGATCATTTTTGTGTATTGCTCTCAAGTTTCCTGAAAGAACGTTCCCTGCAAGTGACCGTCGATGGATATTACTCGAAAACTTCCACCATCAACGCTGGTATTCCCCAGTTCCAAATAATTGCTTTGCTGACGACAGCACACTTGTCTCGTAATTCCATTTGGATACCAGATCATCAGTTGCGAATGCAACGTAGGTTTTTAACAAGTAACAACACAGTGTGGGAATTTGTCAAAAAATGTGTTGAGGTCAATAGTTTAAAAGAAATCAATTAAATTGAATTTAGCAGCGGCTCTCACCAGATGCGAATTTCTCCACATCAAATTTTGGATGATAGAAAATTCAGAAAAGGCTGTAGAGTTCGTGCCGATCGCACTAAGGCCGGTCTTTTTGAAATCTGATCATTTGGTATACCTACTTAGAGATTCTCTATCATTATATGATTCCAGAACGATGCCCAATATGCTCTAACTGAATTTCAATCTCAGTTAAGATACTTTTCACCTGCTATTAACTTCTCGATAGATTGACTGGGAAATCTCTGATTTTATGTTGTTTTCATATTTCCACCTTACTCTATGAGGATGGTATTTTTGTCAGTCCAGTTTCAAATATAATGTATAATGAGTAAAACAACGACTCTATGAACTAACAAAAAAGCAACGTGTAAAATCTCATAAATAACAAAAAAATTGAATTCTATAAAATAAAAAAATTGAACAAAGAAAATATCGCCAATCTGACAAAATATTTTCAGTTTTACTTTTTTTCAGGGAGACTGGTGTATAACCTTGAATTTGCTCTCTTTTAAAATTGTAATATGAACTCTAGCTAACTAACACACATTATGAACTCAACAATATATAACCTCTTTGCAAATAGGAAATGAACTCAGACAAAATGAAATGTGAACTCTCTCAGTATGAACTGGTTAGTATAAAAACGAAAAAAAAACAAACACTTACATAACGCCTCTTTGGTCAACCCCTAGGTTGTGTTGATCTGGTGAGTCTTCAACACCAACACTTTAATTTTAAATTATTTCAAATTACGCACCACGCCTCTAATAAATTAATTCTACTATTTTGGCCACTATCCTCAGCCTCGACGGCCGAGAAATGAACCCCTAGACGGGCTCTCGTGACCGCTTGCCTTCGTGGCTTTCACAAGACTTCCCTCCTCACCTTTTAAAAAGGCAGGAAGAAATCATGGGTGCATCGACCCACTTCGTTTTTCTCTCAAACCTTTCTTTGTGTAAACTTATTTATGCTTAGTTTACAGATCTCCCGCTACATCCGAGGCAGTTTCAGCTACGTGACCAATATATCTGACTACGCATTTTTTTCGAACGCCAATGAATTTTGTTTATATAAACAAACACTCTTCGGTCTATCCATAATGGAAAATACAGGGCCGAATCCCGAAAATTCATAATTGAAGAAATCTTTCTCTTCCCGGAGTTGAAATGAATATTAACATACATAGCTTTTGCTAGGTATTACAGGTCACTATACAGTAAAGACACGCCCGAAGAAGCCATTGTATGGAGAAACACGTGATACGTTTTTGTAAAATTGTTTAGTGAAAATTTCACAATAAAGTGTTTTTTAAATACGTTAGTTATGGATTTTCATCAAGTATCGGCCAATTCCATCATATAACTATAGAGAAAGGTGCATTCAATTAGGTATACCAAAACTTTTGATGTCCTAATGAATGTAATATTCACATACGTGGGTTATTTTATAAAAAAGGTGCATGTTCAAATTTCGCGGGCTACATATATTATGCTGTCGAAAAAAATTGATCAAGAAATTTGCACGAAATTTTGTGTAAGAAATGAAATTGAGTGCTGAAAACACTTGAAATGTTGACAGTGGCATAGGGTGATTGCACTCTGAGTCAGAAAATGTTCACAAGTGGAACAAGCTTTTTACAGAATGTCGATTAGATGTGAATCACGACGCTTGCTCTGGACGCTCCAGCACATCAACGACCGATGGAAATGTTGGGAAAGTGGAGAAAATCATTATGGAGAATCGTCGAATCACTATTAGAGACGTTGCTGAGGATGTCGGCAAATCAGTTGGTTCATGCCATGCAATTCTTTTTGAAATTTTGGGACTGAAGCGTGTGACAGCGGAGTTCTTTCCAAAATTGCTGAATTTTGACCAATTTTGACCTGAGCATCACTCAGCGATCCAAATTTTCTCAAAAGGGTCATAAGTGGTGACGAATCATGGGTATATGGTTGTGACATCGAAATCAGAGTCCAATCATCCCAATGGGAGAGACCAGTAGTGGAACCACAATGAATCGACCTGACAGTACCCCCTACATCTCAAACTCCTTGCCTGTATATTTATCGGATTTCCCGATAAGTATACAGGATCTTTCACGACGAGCGTTCTTTAGGAATATATCGAGAACGATTCAAAATAAATACTTGAAATTTTGTGGTAATGGGTTTTATAAAATGGCCTTCTCAACTAAAATATTTTCAACTGCCGGTATCTCTCCGTTATACTGGAAGTTGAGGGCAACTTCCTTATTTCAAATGGAACACCCTGTATTTTATTACATTTTTGAGTTTCTCAGCACATTTTAGGCCCACTTTGTATAACAATGCCTATACCCAAATTTTTTCGAGATATTAATTTTTTTCTGAAAAATTTGACAGTTACAGCACCATTCTGAAAAAATCATAACTCATAGACAGTAATAGTTAAAAATGTGAAATTTCACAGAATCATACATACAGGTCCAGCAAATTTTCGAAAATAATTTACAGGTGGTCGAAATTTCCACCTAAAACATATCATCGAGAAAACTGATGAAACACGATTTTTTCGA
>WOGR01001311.1:0-12751 GCA_015342045.1 Leptinotarsa lineolata | reverse complement strand
TCGCTAAAATAGTAGAGGCTACTTGGAATCATATTCACAATACAAGTTGTTCGCCTAATTGAGACAAATTCACAAGCAGCAAAAACGTGACTGGCAAGTAATTCTCGCTGACCAATGCAATAATCGTACCGTGATAATTGCTTTGACTCTGTAATGAGAAGAAGAACAGGCGAAAAAATAAACGGAAGCGTGTTCATCAGGCATGAAAAAGAGAGGATCAGAAGTGAATTCACAACTCAATAAAAAAATTTAGTAGATGATGGAATGACCGAAAATACATAATATACAAAGAAAATGGAGAAAATCCCAAACTTGAAAATTGAAAAATATCTTTGCAAATCAATGTGAAGATCACACGGTACGGCATAGGTATTCACGCATTGCCACTTTCACGTGCCTTCCGGTCTAGTATGAATCAGTTCCTTCAAAGTCCTGGAAGAATATTTTCAGTCCAGCCATGCGGATCACTTACCGGTCACAGTAATTTGTCATTTGGAAAATGCAAGTCAACCTCCCTAGCCAAACCCTTTTTTCAATATAAATCTCCATTTCAACAAATACATCGTTATTAGGGCACTTCAAAAATTTTTCCGCATGATTTACTTGAGCAAGATAATAGTATGATACTTTTCATAGTTGTTTTGCAAATTCTACGTTTCAATCGCTTTTGCAGAAGTAAAATATAATAAGACATACGCACAAAAATATATCATTTTTGTTTGAATTGAAAAGGGTATATTTTAGCGGGAAATAATTTGAAAAGCAATCAATTTCAAAATAAAATATTCACAATGATATGTAGAACCTGCAAAGAAGTAACTTTCAGACAGAAACTGGAAAAAAGAGCCCTCTCGAACTAATTTTATATGAACATTGAATTATACAAAAAAATACCTTTTTCCTATTCAGTTTGTACTCCAAACATTCGTTATGGAATTGAATCAGATATTATTCACAGGATTGCTACACAATATATTATTTGAAAGTGGCAAAATTACACTTACATGGATCATTGTTATCCTCAATCGCGGACATCCGATGTTTCGGACTAAGAAACTTGCCTTATTACCTCTTAGGCACCAATCTGGATAACATCACAAAATGAAGCACTCAATTCAATCATAAAATCACGATTTTGTGTCACGAATGAGTAAAATCTACTCATCTTATCGATCCCAGTAGGTGATGACATTCACTTGTTTATTTGATTTAATCCCAGCCATAGGAATCTTATTTAAATTGAAAAGAGTATATTTTCAGATTTATGAATGGACTGACCCCTCACGTGATAAGAGTAATAACACTATTCATGATAATAATGAAACATTTATCACAGTTTTTTTTTTATTTCAGACGAGAATAATTTCTGGGAGAAAAAAGTTTTGGCTTTCTCCATCTCTATGCGAAGCAAAGTGGGAATCTTCCAAAAAAGTTTTCGCTTTCTTCATCTCTATGCGAAGTAAAGTGGGAATCTTTTAAAGAAAAAAAAGCAATCATTTCAAAATAAACTCTTTACAATATTCCATGTGAGTGAAATTTTATCTGTCATATACTATAATGTAGCAATCCTGTGAATGATATCAGATACAATTCCATAACTAGTGTTTAGAGTACAAACTGAATAGAAATACTTTTTTTTTTGTATAATTCAATGTTTATATAAAAATAGTTGTTTCGAAAGTATTTTTTCTTCCGTGTAAATAAATGTTTATACAAAAGTAGTTATTTCGAGAGGGCTTTTTCTTCCAGTTTGTGTCTGAAAGTCACTTCTTTGCATGATCTACACATCATTGCGAAGAGTTTATTTTGAAATTGATTGCTTTCTTTCTTTCTGTGGAAGATTCCCACAACATTTTTTGGGTTTTGAACAAATTCAGTTATAGAAAAATAATTTCACCAAATAAATAAAATAAATACTCCAATGGATATCAGAGCTATAATGAATTCACTTATATTTCATCCGCATTCATAATGATTTGTGATCGGTAGCAGCACTAAAAATTGTTGATCGATTTTTCTCGAAGGTTCTAATTACATAATCATTTTTACAGAATCGGGAACAACCTCTCTACCCATCGGTCAGTACATTCATCCTTTCAATTTAACATTACCAAATAACTTGCCAGGAACATACAGTTGTGAATATGGAAATATAAATTTCAAACTGATGGCTATTGTGGATAGACCACTGGCATTGGATTACGAGGATCAAATTATTTTCATTGTGAAATCCCCAGTCGATCTTAATGCTCTAATGAAGCCAGATTTACTTGTAAGTAAGACTTGTAAGATAAAATTTGTTGGATTTTACCTTCTACATCATGTTTCATAAATCAAAAGGGTTGCTGTTCACTCTTGTCAGGCCCTGTATCTGAAGCTCCCACCCATTCGGAGGGCGTGCCAACATCGTGAACTAATGACCACTACCCAAAACTCTTAGTTCAATGATCATTGGGTTCAAGAATCGTGTGCCTTTAGAAGACGTTAATTCCTGCTGTTTTGAGTCAAACTGGTTTGATCGAGAGTATGAAGGACATAATTGCAACAAGGACTCTTATAATCAGAACAACCATTTTAACAGAGTGAGTTGGGTGAAGTCCCAAGCAGAAAACTCCATGATGAATAACGTCTTATCCATATGGTCTTACTCATTAGCTTATATCTATCACCTTATATCTATACCCGATAGAAGTCAAGTTGTGCTTGATAACGTGCATAGAAGTGAACAGTGGCGTTTTTGAAACGCTTGATGAAGCTATTGTATAGCGAAACACGTGTCGCGGTTTTTGTAAAACCCTTTTTAGTGAAAATCATACAGTAAACTGTATTATTCTAATAACGAGTTCAAATATGGAATTTTATCAAGTATCGGCCAGTTCTATTCAATTACTCGATGTAATGGTCTGATAGCCAGTGGTACGTCCCTGATATGCCTGTTGAGTAGTTTTTCTAACGTTTTCAACGTAAATGACATGAGACTGATTGGTCTCAAGGCCTTTGCCAAGTCCTGTCCGATTTTCCCAGGTTTCAGAATGAAGGTGGCCCTGATCAGTTTTTGGTATGTATCCGAGTGCCAAACTTGCCCTGAGAAGTTCACAAAGTTTTCTGAAAAAAAGGTCCGGTCTCTTTTGAGGCATTACTGGGTATATTCTATCAGGTACCGGCGACTTATAGGGTTGAAATGAGTTTATGGTCCATTTAATTTTTTCCAAATCTACCACCTTCTTTGTCACCTGCCAATCCTTCCTGGATGCCCTTTTAGGGGTCTTCAGTTCTGAATTTACCCAGAAATGCGGTGTTGGATTTTTAATTTTTGACCCGGGGAAGTGTACCTGGAAAAGGTCTCTTATAGTTTCCTTCGGTTTTTGTATACTCCCCCGTATTTGTTTTCGAGAGTATTTTGTAGAGCCTGGCTCATGCTTGGGTCTGTTCGACCGCCTCACATTGTTATCTCTCTTGAATTTTATCAGGACTTTGTTGTACTAAGAGTCCTTCTGTATTGGTCCCACAAGCCTGAATTCCTTGTTATTTAAAGGCTTTTCTGGTTTCTTGACTCATCTTTGCCAGGTCTTGCCAGGTCTGGTTTACTATGGGACATTGTAGTTCTCCAATTAGTTCTTCGAAGATTTTGATATGATATGATCGAGGTCTGAATCCCTCCGTTTTCAAAGTTTATGTGTCGAGGATCTGAACAGCTTTCCTTATCAGACACATTCCACTTCCAAACATAGTTACTTACAAATGTAGTTGCTATCGTTACGTTTATCGCTTCCATATGTCTCTGGGGTTGTGTTATAAATCAGCTCCCCTCTGATATCACCCAATTCCATTATTTTTCCCCTGTACACCCAGGGTTCTTATATGAGAGCAATATCAAACCCTCTCATCACTTTAGTAAGGACAGCCGAGGCTCCCTTACTGTGTTACAAGTTTTTTTACTCTTGTATTACTCTCAACATTGCGGTTAAGGGTCTTAAAGGCATTAAACATACTCCCCTCCAAGGCCCTGAAGGATCTTTCATTTGTGGAGAAGGCCAGGATTTGTCCTTCCTCTTGCACTTTTCTGCTAAAGTGGATCCAGTTTTCAACATCAAGGGCCAGATTCTGCTTACTAAGGCATTCCCTAACTATCGCCTCCTCATCTTTTTGGCCCGGAATGAAGACTAGGACTGTCGGTCTCTTCGAGAGTTCGTTGGCCTCGACCACGGTCAAGTCCGCCGCCTCGCAAAAATTACCTAAGTTTCCAACGTTTCCTCTGAGCCAATATTTTGTCTCTTCATTTGCACAGGTTATCCATAGGACTCCTGCGCCAAATGAAGTCTTCTTAAATTGTAGATTTGTGAGGCTACCAGAGGAAGTATTGTCCAATTCGCGGACTATTTCCTTATAATTCAGTTCTGCTTGTCCCTGCTCAGTTCTGCTTGGCGCCACCCTGAGGTGGCGCCTGTCAGTGACCGCCATCCTCAGCCTAGCAGCCTCACTATAGGTCTCAGTTTCTTTCTGAGCCCTGGGTTTTTTCAGTAACTTCTGTGGGGAGTATTCAAATCTCCTCTAGGTCTCTTTTTGGCCCTTTTCACAGAAGGTACTTGAGATTTTTTTTTGCTGTGGACCTTTTTATTGCATGGCTTCTCAGTCCACGTTCCCGTAGCAATTTTCTTTGCCTCAATCAGTTTGCGCCTTTGTGCTCCTGATAGTGTTTTTTTCTGTAGTTTGACTCTCGCCAATCCTGCAGTTAGGCTTCTGGTGGGACTAACGTCACCCGCCGTTTGACTCTGACTCTCCTGTTCAGTTTGCACCTCCAGGATAGTCTTGTTTTGCTCTAAGAGTCCTCCTCTGATTTATCTATTTGTCTTTGGTCCATTCAAGTCCCACGAGTATGGGGGAGAGGATTGTCCACATTCATGGAGACTCCTGCATTGATGCAAAGGTAAATACTCTGGAAAGTCACCTGGTATCCCAGAGGCTCCGTTAGTGATGCCTGGTGAGGCTCAGGTACCATTTATCCTATGGGATGGGTCACGTAACACCTTGGATTAAGCCTGGGTCCTACTTAGTCTGACACCCTACCAGCAGCTAAGCTGCCGCCGACATAGCCCATAACTTCATCACAGTACGCAAGCTCTCCCACCACGACAAGGTGAAGACCCCTCGAGAGGGTTCGGGCGTATTACTCAAATACGTTATGGTGGATTTTAATCAAGTATCAGCCAGTTTCATCACAATCGTGTCGATAAACGTTGACACTTGACGTCATTTACTCTAGTAAATGATGGTGTAGTAGTGCAATACATAATTAAAATTAATTTTGAAAATACGTATCATGGGTTATTCTGAAAAATACTAAAAACATGTTCCTTTTATGTGGCAATGTCAATTCATATTCAACTGATACTTGACCAACTGATTTCATTAACTCGACATTATAATCATTTTCAGGAGCCTACTTCCTATTCTGAGGACAAAACAATATGTTGTTTATGTTGTGCTGATGGTCCAATTGCTCTTGACATAGAGTTGCCAAAGAGAACATTGATACCAGGAGAAACAGTGAATGTCATGGCAAGACTGAGTAATTTATCTAGTACCAACATTGAGAATGTACAACTGAAACTGAAACAAGTAGGTCATTAACTGAATCACATTCAAATTGCATTTCAAAAAATCAGAGAAAAATTTTCAAAAAAAAAACTACTGCATCTGAAAAAAAAGCGTATCATTAAGATGTTAACAACGACAGGCACTTCAAATATAAATAGAGAAAAAACCTTAAAAATATTTTTTTTTTCATATTTATAAAAACTAGTATCTGGCGATAGAGAAAATGTTTTCACCTAATCATCAAGTTGTTGGAATCTATAGATATGTCAGTGAATATCAGGGAATGATTTAAAATTCACCAAGGAATGAAGTTCTCTACTCTGCTTGAGAGCTCAGAAATTCAGAATATTCAATAACTTCATACTACGTGATTCAAAAAAAGAAAATTGAAAACAATTCATGAAATACAAAAACTCAAACCATAGCTTAGACTTTTCAAAGTGTTTTAGTAATTGGAAAACAATTGTATCATGATAGTGAGACATCGATAACTCTGTTATAACGCCATTTTGAAAAGTTTTGCCATATCAATAATTGGGAAAAAATTCAAATCCTCGAGCCCTTGAAGGTTTCTTTCATAAATATCCATGCTAATAGGCTGATCCATGGACCAAACTAGGTCATCAAGAATAGAATAGAATAAAATAGATATGTTAACAGTTGAGTAGACATATCAAAAAGATGAATGAAGAGATCAACTTCACGAGAACAAAGATTCAATTTCCATTAACGGATCCACCCTTAGTGTAAACCATGAAAACGAAAGTGACTTTGAAATTGAACATCAGTAAAAAGTTGGCTGGAGCGTGCAGACAGTACAGATTAGCATGAGTTTCTCAAGTATGTTGTTACCAAACAATAAGAAACATCAATTGTTTTGGTTTTCTACTTCTCCATCTTGATACAAAGAAATGTGGAAATATTTCAAAGAAAGGAAGCAATTAATTCCAAAAAACTCATTCTATGCTTCAACAGAAATTTCCAAGCGAAAAAGAAGCCTGGAGATTTTGGTAACTACTTTACGGTTAAAACAGATCCTATCTCGAAGTTTTGTATATGCAGTGATGCAATAATGACGTCAGTGGAGTCAAGGACACATTGCTATCTTGGTTGGATTTGTTCTTCAACGAGGAGTAATACTCCGAAACTGGTCTGTATGTGACCATTCAATTGATATCAGCAATATACTGCTGCTGTATGAACGAGAATCATCTGAAAAAACTCATCTGTGAGAAAAGGTTCAAAAATGTATGTCAAAAATGATGTCCAGTCTGGAAGTACTTGTTTTACAATAGGCATGGGTCAAATTTTATTTTGAAATATTCATTTTCTCAATTCAAATACTTCATAGAAACCAAAATGGCAAACCATTTGCAATCAGGAGTAGTCTAGCTAAAATTCAGGAAAATTTTCTATTGGGTGACTTATCTTGAGAAAGGATGACACTTTGGAAAGACCACAAGTATCGAAATCTTTTGAGCTCACCAATCATGAAAAATTATTGGTAAGTATGAATTGTTAAAACTTTCAATTTATCTGTATTCACCAGTTCCACAACTGAGAAACATTGCACGGTCTCTTATGTTGTCATGGTGGCCAATGATTTCATATATAGAGTCCAATATGACTTGAAAACCTAACCAAAATCGTCTAAATAGAGACAGAAGTATATTCAGTATGGAGGCCGTTTATCCTCTTGGTTATGTTTTGGAGATATATAAACCAACTTTAGAGAAGGTTGCAATGTTACGAACTGATGATGTTGGACATTATAAAAACTCTTCATAAGAAATACATAAAACAAAGCGGTATGTAGTAGAGTTGGGAAAATTGATATTTCGGAAATGAAATACACTACACTCTTCCCTCTCTAAATAAAGAATATTTCAATTAATTCAAAATCATAAACATATGACAACAAATTCATTCAGTAATGTACCTGATTACTCATTTAATCTTTCCGGAGGCTAGACATTACGTTTTGGCCTCTCCGTATTCGTAAGAGATTCACCTCCATGATTGAATGTTTCGGGAATCGATACAGAACTGTTTCCTTGAAATTCTTCAGATGAAATCGAGCAGTTTGGTTCAACGGTTTCCAATTTTTCTTCTTTTTGTTCTGCAGTTCCATTATCAGCGATAGGTAAGCGACATTCAACATCTGATTTCGAAATATGATTTGCATGACGTTTCCATATATGATTAATAGCAGGTACAGAAACTATATATGTACATTTGCCTATAATTTTTTTTATGATCATAAGTATCCATGGACCTTTGTTTGTTGAACGATAATCTTTCACAATAACGTGTTCATTGACGTTAAATGTAGGCCTCTTCTTCTCTCCAAAATTTTCTATTTGTTTTGTTTGCTTTTGGAGAACTTTTTTTTTGATTTCATCTATAGGAGGTCTGAGCAAGTTGAACTTGGTTCGTATATCACGTCCGAAAACCAAACTGAAGTAGAAATACATGAAATGAACAGACGTTCTATAATCGAACAGGAAATTGTTTAATGCTGTAGAAATATCGATATTTTTATTATTGCCGAAAGCATTTTTCGATGAGTTTTTGACAATTTTTAGTTACCTCTGCAGCACTGTTTGACTGAGTATTGAAAGTAGGTGACGTTACTTGTGTAATATCGTAATTTTCCAAGAATACTAAATATTTGGGTATTCTGAATCGTGAAAATGTAGAATGAAGTGCTTTTATAGTAAAACTTAAGGTAATCGTTTTGTAGGGAAGACTTCAATCCATTTACAATGTGCATCTAGCACAATTAAGAAGTAATAATTTAAAAATGGTCCAAAATAATCGATATGTAATCTGTAAAAAATTTCTTCAGGCCATTTCCAAGGAATTGATGTATTTTTTGGGGGCTATCTTTATTGAGAGAACACTTTTGACGTTCTTTGGTTAGTTTTTTGATATCGTCCTTGATACCCGGCAAATAAAAATTATTATGAGCAATGCTTTTCATCTTGACGACACCAACTGGAACGAATGAAGTTGCTTGCGCCCAATATGTGCTTTCTTTGTCCGTCTGGTATGGCAATTCAATGATTCCAATGTAAAATGTCATCTCAACTCGAAAGTAAGTGTCTAATAGAATAGTATTGTTTGAATTTGTTACTCTTCTTTGAACTTCTAGACCAACCAAACCTAACGTATTTGATTATTTTTTGTAAGACTTCTCCAAACTGTATGTGCTGCCTAATATTCTCAAAACGAACAGTGGAAAATCCAGATTTACACATTTCCACTCATCATCACCTTCCTTAGATATAGGTTAACGTGAAAAAAAATCTGCACTATTTTCTTCAGACTTCACATTCGATCTTATAGCGATAATTGGAGAGAATGACCGCCCAGCGGCGTAACAGTAGTTGTCTATGGCCGCTTGAGGTCCTCCCCCCACCAATTGACCTTGTCCTTGAATGACGTCATATGACCTTCCATTACGTGTCAGGCGATATGACATTGAATATGGGTTTCGACCTTGAGATTCGGTTCTGACCTCGAAGTCTGACCTTAAAAGATACCTTACGACCTTGATTTATGCACGTTCAATGTGACCTTGAACAAGCGGTTCGACCTTGAGATTCACTCCTGCTCGATTACGTGACCTCGATGTTTGACCTTGAATGATGTCACATCATATATGCTTGACACATGGCCCTGGACTTGTGCTTTGACCTTGAGATATGACTGTCATCGATACATAACCTTGAACCCCTTCCTCTTTTCGAAGATAATTTTCTATATAAGCTTAGTGTATCATATATTCTCATTCAGTTTAGACAACCTAACGTAATTGAATAGTTAGTGAGTATTTGCCGAGTTGTGTCGACTACAGCGGCTAGTATTTACCAATTCAAGAAGTGAACATCATCGTCACAGAGGTGAACATATTTTATATTTTTGAACCGTAATTTCACTATATTCATGAATATGGATAATTTGAAATTTGACATTGAAAGAATTGCTTTTGCCATAATTCAACAAAGTGGAGCTTTAGAGCAGAAACCTATAACCGCTCTGGTTATTGATAAAGAATATTTGGATAGTTGAAGAATAATTGAAAAAATATCAATGTATTCCACACGATATGGTAAATCCATTCAAGTAGTTTTATTGGATGAGGAAAGTAATACTCCTTTTGAAGCATAGCTTCCAAAACGTGTCACAGAACAATTCACAGAAGACTTTATTCGTGAAGTGAGTTCATCCAAAGCCAAATTCACACTTATATGGGTCAGAGTTCACAGGATTATCCTGGTGCTAAAACCCGATCATTAATGCAATTCAATGTTTTAGATTGAAAGTTTCAAAAATATAACTACATTTTTTGTAAATAGTGAAAATATGGTAGATTGATATAAAATCTGTATCACACTTCATATACATTGTCAAATTTCAAGTGAGTATTTATTTTGAAAATATGATTTCCAAAATAATGAATGCAATTCATGTATTTTCAGAGCTCTCCATCCTATAAATATGTGGATGCAATATTCAGCACAAGAGTGGTCGGAAGCAGTGGATTTGGAATCTGCCATAAAAAAAATGGCTTGGGAAATGGCTTATCTAAGTTATGACGCTCTACATTCATCGAATTATAATTTTAGTGTGGTTATGATGCTGAAGAGGTGAGAAAACATTTGGAGCACAGTGAGAACTATGAACTCGGTGTGGCATTGTGTCATAAATATTCGTATGGAAGCAGAAATTTGGACGAGTTCTGTGAGCTGATAATTGAAGCAGACTTGAAACATTACCTTCACGACATATTCACCTACCTACCACAGAATATCTTAGAAAAATATCAATTGGAATATCTCCATAGAACGAACCCTCGGGAGAATCGAAATGAGGCTCAATTGTGGAATCAACTTCCTGCACAACTGGAATTACTCGATTCATGATGAGTGAACAAGTCTGTCAGTTATTGAGAATGAAACCTCTTATATATGACTTGTAGAAGGAGGGGGGAGTGGAGGGGATATAGGTATTAAGGAGATTATTTTAGAATCTCGATCTCAATGAAAATAAAAAAACAGGATATAGTCCGCTTCGCTACAAAAATTTTTCGATCAGCGAATTATTAATTCGTGGCCAACGTTGAAATTATTCTGCGGTTTCGCGAATTCTCTGACACGGTCGCGGGTCCTCGGAATCACTTTGAACAACTATACAAAATTATTAATATTTACATCCATCTATTCAAACACTCTGAATGAGAGTTACTTCGATTATTTATCTATTCTGTTCTTTTTTTACGTAAGCCAGCTGTCATACTTCTACAAACGACAACCATCAGAAGTCGAAACTTTTGTTAGCCAAGAACTGAGCCTATAAAGGATAAAAACTTAGCCTACCAAGTTGGATGACTCGGGTTCAAATCCTGATGACCAAAAATTTTTTTCAATGATCAACCTTTTCTGATTCATAAAGAATTTAACATGTTAACATTAATGGTTCTAATCCCGGTTAACAACAACAACTAAAAAACAATTTCCTAATTTTCATATAAATGAATCCTTCGTAATTCATATATAATTTAAAATGTTAACAGTAGTAAGCCTAGGGTGGCGTAACTGTCAAGAGCTCAACTTACCAAGTTGGTTGACCCGAGTTCAAATCCTGTTGACCAAAAATTTTCTTCATCATTTTCACATAAATGAATTCTTTGTGATTTAAGTAGAACTTAAAATGTTAGTATCAGTGGGCTCAGGGCAGCGTGGAGGTTGAGGTATAAGCCTATCACGTATACGATCCAAGTTCGAATCTTGGCGAGCAAAAAAAATGCCTGGCGGCGGCGGGTGTGGATGGGTGGGTAAATTTCAATTATTTTTTTTCATTTCAACGCATTTACTTCATTCGATTTTAAACATACTGAGTTCTAGTTACTCCTCTTATTCCAGGTAAATAAAGCTCAATTTGAATTTCTTCAATTGAACCCAATGCATTTTTCGAACACAATCTGTGATATTTGCATCTATTTATTCGATCACACTAAATGATTGTTACTTTCATTATTTATTTATAGGAATTTATAGCTCAATTTTTTTCTTTCTTATGTTTTTTCAATAGAACTCATCAATCATAACAAACAAAATCTATTTCTCTCAGATACAATCACCTTTATCATTTTCTCTTCCAAATGATTACTTGTATAGATCGTACATCATAAATCATTTATTTCTACACGCTAGATATGACTAGAACATGAATAGATTAAAGGAATAATTACTGCCCCAACCACGCAGTATTCTATATGCAACAACCAAAGCATATATGTACTCCTTTCAATTTGAATTTTACATATTTACAACCTTAAAATTACCATGCAAATTTATATCAGTATACAACTTGAATATATCTTAAAACTGCCTTGCACTTTATAATATTCACTTATTAGTTGGTAAATCCGCATACATGTCTTTCCATCGTCGCACCAGTGGCTCGTACTTGACAATATAAGCCGCTCGCTTGCTATGAAGCTTATCTGCCTTCTGAAGATCTGCTTCAATGCGAGAGATTTTCTTATCTGATTCCTGCTTCTGAGCAATCAGGGCGGTGGGAACTGTACGCACGTTCGAGTTGCTGCTTCTGAGCTCATCCTCCTTCCTCCTGGATGATGGCTTCGACTTCGACGACGATGGTTTCGACTTCCGGGAACATTTCTCCACCTTTTTATCTGCTCGTATATGCTTCTTTGGATTTTCGAACTCATCCTCAGAGTCAATCTGAGAAAATACCGCAGGCAGAGATGTCAACGTCACGTCTTCCACATCCGATAATCCCAGAAGAGACTGATGAGACGATGAAAGGTCTGGCAGCGGCTCATTCAAGTCTGGATTCCATGTCTCCAACAGTCCTTCCAAACTTATAGACGTCGGTACCGCTTCGGTGGAGAGGTCCAGCAGTGCTTTCCCTTCCTGATCGGGATTGAAGTCACGAAAGAGGGACTTAGCATTGAGAGCCGTCGTCCAAGTCCTAGGTGACTGGATCACCACGTCCTGACGAACAACCACCCTCCTGCGCATGGCCGCATGGCCTCGTCTCGCTGAGCTTCAATTTGAGGGGATTCCAGCCATTAGCGCAGAGCGTAAGTAAGACATGGTCCTGAAAAAATTAAAATATAAGT
>WOGR01001310.1:0-13931 GCA_015342045.1 Leptinotarsa lineolata | reverse complement strand
AAATAGAAGGCACTAAATTCTTAGAAATCACTGTGACGTTTTTGCTTTAATCTGTCTCTTGCAGCGGCGTACGGAAGTTATACTAATATAATTATATGATAAAATATATAAAATCACAACCTGACAACAATGTTTTAGTTTCAATGTAATATTTATGAGAATTCAGTGCCTACTATTATGGAATTTTAGTTTTTTTTATAACTAGGAATATTCTGTATGAGATTTCCAACGACTACCGATGTGCGATGTTGTCAAAGCAGCTCAATTGTAAATAATAATGCTATAAAATATAATCTACAAATACGCTCCTCCAATAAATTAACGCACCACTTTGAAATTTCAAAATAATTTGTTGGCGTTAATAAAAACTCCTACTACAATGTTATATTTGGTAAACCCCTCGTATATGCCATTTGTGAATGCGATATGTTTCGACTGTGGTTCAGTGCTTTAGTTTTCATTTGCGAAAATATAAAAAGTAGCACAGAATTTACCTATTCAGTCCGCAAATCTGAACGTGTTTAAGACGTGTACTTATTCGGTTACTGTTTACTTGTAAAAGATTTGTAATTGTGGAGCGTCAATCACGTAATTTAACCCGTGATTAATGTGCCCAAGCAGCAATACTTTTGAAAAAAGGCTGGAGTTACTGACGAATTGGCAGTCGATTCAATATGTCTCACACATTCATCACACGGATCTTGCAAAGATTCCGCGAAACAGGCGATCATGCTTGCAGACCAGGGCATGGACGAAATCGAGTAACTACCCCTATTAAGGATCAATATTTGAGAATTTTAGAACTTCGACAACGGTTTGTTACACATGGAAGTTCTTACTAATGCAAATTCGAGAGTTTCAAATTAACACCATGACATGGCCAGCACATGGCCTGGATTTCAATCCAATAGAAAATATCTGGGATATCCTTGGTAGGCGATTAAGTGAGCACCCGACCCAACCAAACAACCTGCAGGAGCTGCGGGAGATTTTTTCAGGTTTGGAGAGGACTGGACCAGAATTAAATAAGGCACATAATTATATGATTATAAGTATGGGCCGACGATGTGATGCTGTTATACTTGGTAGGGGTGAAAACGCTCGTTATTGACACTTTTTTGTATGTTTTCGTCAACTTGTTTCCAACAATATTTTGTCTGTAATTTACTTGTTACGTCAACCCTCGATAATACAGTAACTACATTTTCTATTCCTATATAGGTTAACTCTGAAGATGTTTCATTTTTTATTTCTCCTCTGACTACAAATAAAATTGATTCATTGAAGTGGTGCGTTAATTTCTTGGAGAAGTGTATATGTTACAGATACGACTTTAATTGTAAGCAAATGAATACTTTAGTTACAAGCATTTCATGCATATTATCTATAATTGCTCTCCACAACAAACGAGAAAATGAATTCAAACAACCTGATAGATAGATGCGATAAGGTCGTATTTTTCTTTTGTGCTATCTTTGAGTAGGTAGATATCTTACCTATTTCGAAATCAAATTTGATAGTTGTGAACATACTTCTGTTCGAATGAAGGTCAACATTATTAGCTACTAGCAAGGTACCAGGTTTCGCTCTGGGAGTTCATATGAGATTGTGTGGAATGAAAGAATAAACTTCAAATTATGAAATAGGTCAACGCATCTTGCTTCATATACCTCTACCAATGGGTAGCCCCCACCCATACAAAGAAGACTTCGAATGGTTGACAATGTTCCAGAACATTCCACAGTATTCCAGTGTTCTGGAATGTTTCACATTGACCCAGGATATTCCGGAACGTCCCGGAATGTTCTCGGACACCCACAAGGATGGGAGATAGCTACCGCACCATTAGAACTCCCTTGATCGTTCCACAATGATCTAGAATGTTCTGGGATTTTCCCAAACTTTCCATCACATTCTAGTATGTTCTATCTCTCGACGCGGATTTGCAAACCAAGTTAGATGTCTAAGGGCCGGTTTATCAATCGCCAGCTAAGCTCATTTGACTAACGGTTTTGTCTTAGCTCCTAGTCAAACTGTTTTTCGTTATCACTGTTACCATCAACTGGAAGCTGAAGTCTCAGTGACCATAACAGTCGCTAGATAGTGATAGTTTTTAATTCAAGCTGACAGTTATGTGGTCGCGCATGCGAAAGTAGGTTGTTTATGTTTGTTGTTGTTGCGTCACAAAAGTTATTTGGGAAATACTTTTTCCAAGTAAAGAGGTAATTTTTATAATTGTATGATTATGGAAGTTTTCCATATGTTAAATGATGAAAAGATGAGGATATAGTGGAATTCATTGAATCAGAAAGAAGACCTTATATTATTAATGAACGTATTGATGCTTTCAATAAATTGGACTAGGTGGATTTCGTCAGAAGATTCTGATTGAAGAAAAATACAGTATTATTCATATTAGAACAAATAGAGCAAGTACTTGAAACACCAACAGATAGGGAAAATTGGATGTGCTTTTATTGCCCTCGGAAGTGAAACTTCCGAAAAATTACAAATTACAAATTACAAAATTGAAAACAGTAATAAAATACAGGTTATATTGAATGAATCATGAACTGTTTGTTACAGTTGTCATTTTTGAAAATCAATTCTCCAATAGAAACAAGCCCCTGAAAATGTTACTCATGTCAACCTTAGTTAACTGACAGTTATTAAACATATTAAACATTAGCATCCGTCAGGGTATGATACACGACTGCAACATTGACTATTAACTAAGCTTAGCTTTGATGTAGGTAACAGAAGAATTTAACAACGTATTGATAAACCGGCCCTTAGACTAAATGCTGAAATGAGGCTCTATTGGGCAGAGAGCCACCCGTTTACAACAGCGGGGGCGCCTCCCATCGGCCTGTCGTGTGTCTATGAGGCGGCGCGATACCCTGTGAACGTCATAGGGCTCAATATTGAAGTCTCATCTGGCTGATCCTTTCCTTTTCCTTAACCAATCCTTTTCCTGTCCACCACCTACTCTCGTTTGTGGGAGAGATGTAAATATTCTATATATACTCTGTACATTGGCAATAAAGAATTTTGATTTTGACTTTTGAAAAATCCTTGAGGCGCTCTAAGAGAGGTGCCTGTGCGAAACTAGCGATTCACGTTGGATTTGAATCGCTGGAGATTAAATCCATTTGAAAAAACCTTCTCAGGAAGTTTATTCCACATAAACGTAGTTCTCCAAATGAAAGAGTTCTTAAACAGTCAAGTTTGAGGTGCACTGAGTTGAACCTCAAAACGATGAGCAGCCACAGTTCGTTGCGCATTTCTGATATGTACCGCTATTGGTGGAATCAAATATGGCAAGTCACTTGAACACCTCCCGTTAGAGTATCTATAGAAGAGAGACAAATCTCCAACCTTTCTTCGATGTTCTATACTATCAAGGTTGCAAGTGATGTTCGCGTCTCCATTCAGGCGGATGGCTCTTTTCTGGATAGAATCCAGCAACTATAGAAAGCATCCAGAGCTATAGAAAGCATCAAAAGTTGCTGAGGTGTGTACAGTTTTCTGATTCGAAACAGTGTTCCAAGCTTTTGTGAAGCAACCTTTGTAATTACAGCGGCATGATTGTGCCAAGACATATTGGTGTCCATTTTAACCGTGTTAGGAATCACACGTTAAAAGGTAAGACGCCGTCAATCCTTAGCTAGAACAAGTTTCGACTTGTTCGTAGGGGTGCAACAGCTGGTTAACGGAAAAAACAACAGATTTCAACCTCCAACAAATTTATCGAAGCAAGCAGAAAGCTAAATTGTCTGTCCAAAAGAATTGAAAATGTCTGTCAGTACCTATCAGTATATCAAAATTGAAACAATTCGTGGACACAGCACTCCAAAAAAAGGGCAAACCGCGGACACGTGTTTCTGGCTATTGGCCTCATCAGCGCGGTGTACCCAAGTGTAACGATGGGGAAACACTTGTTTGCCGAAAATAAGAAACAACACATATGCACGGAGTCATCATCAGGAGCCAACCTCACATTTGTGGTTTCAGTTAGATGACCATCTTTACACTTGGCTGCACCGCGCTGATGAGGCCAATAGCCAGAAACACGTGTCCGCTGTTTCCCCCCTTTTTTGGAGTGCTGTGTCCACGAATTGTTTCAATTTTGATTTATATCATACACACTCGTTAACATCTATATCTGTTTTGTGATAACAAAACAAAAAATAATCCATTTCCGAAACTTGAACAGTTGCAGTTGGGAAGGTGGAAATGGACTCTTCGCTGTTATTAGAATTGTAGTCGCTCAAATTTCCAAAGTGATGTGATGAAACTAATTTATTGAATAGTCAAAAACACTTACTTCTTCATTAATGATTTCTTTCCGACGTTTCTACGACTGCGTCTTTTCTCACTTACGAACAATCGTTTCCCCTCCGGCAGCGCCTAGCCTTCCTTTTATCTTTCCCATGATCACAAAAGCACCAATAAGTAGGTATACAACGGAACGTAATTCAAACTCAATGAAGTACAAATACAAATTGATGATATACTGAATAAATTGGAACCCATATTAGATAAGAATCCGTACGCCCTTTGGCCGCCTGCATATTTGATTAGGGGATTCTCTGGTGATTAGAAGGCGCCACGAACTGGTTGTCGTACATACATTTTCTATTTTCCTATTCAAAGGTTTGATTTGAAAATGTTCCTAATTTCGATAACCTATATTCACTGTGGGGTAACTCCCATTTTCCATGATTTCAAAACAATTTAGTATATATAATTTTTTATTCTTTGATAAAATTTGAGTAACAATAGTGATCCATCTGAAAAATATTTTTTCGAAGCGATCGGTGTAAGCTGCATAAAAATCGGATAAATGATTGCGGAGCTATAAGTAAAATCGTTTCTTGTGGGCATAGATTCTTCTTTGTAAAGAAGCCGTTCACGCGGCCCATATGCTTGGCGAAAAAAAACTCTTAATATATATGTAAGTATCCATATCCACTGAATAACTTGCATATTGACAAGGGCGGAACCACTTGAGTACCTTCAATGTTAGTCGATAATTTTAGTAGTTTCGTAGCTTGGTTTATATGATGTTTCGGATGTACTGGAAGATGTTTTTTGTGTATAATGTATCCAACGTAGTCGTTTGTCGCTGAATATTTATATGAATCACTTTTGAAAGTTTCTCACTGAAGTTTAGTTCTTCTGTTGCTTTTCGTTTTAATGAATTGCTTATTTTTTTACGATTAAGGATTTCGTCGGCTACTGGAGGGTGGTTATGCTGATCAACTTTTCGCGAAAATGTGAATTCTTCCAAAGTATATATTTTTGAATTATAATTTTCGAAACAGCAACACCAAACCACTTTTCCACAGTGGAGACTCCACTTGATTTTAAAGAACGATACTTTTGATTCTCAAAGTTAATCAACGGTTTCTTTTCACTTAGCATTTTAGCGAAATTCATTGTCAGAACTTAAGATTACCTATTCCAGAAAGTTTGTTTCAAAAACTCAAACTTTTGTAGATTTCATCTAAGATAAAATCTTAATAATGAGGTAATTGTCGACCGCAATTCGGGTAAAGACTGAAGGAACCTGCTACCCTGATTTAACCTCTGAACGCAATTCGGGTGTGCCCTCACTGAATAGTCTGGTGTTAGAAGCGAGGACAAAGGTAGTATCTCGAAGTTTCAGAAATGACTGAATAGGTGGACTCGGTGGATAGAATAAAAAATAAGTTGGTAAAAAATGTTATCGCAATTTTCCTCTCAATTAATTTGTTGATGAGTTTTCCAAGTTGAAGGTTCACATAAAAACCTTGATAATATTTGAACTTTTTGTCTGTATTTTTTTCATTTCTTGGGGCTATTCTTTGAAGACTGTCTATAGACAATCTATAGACGTGTCTATAGACACGCTCGAAGAAGGTATTGTATAGCGAAACACAAGTTGCGTTTTTGTAAAACTGTTGAGGGAAAATCTCACAATGAAGTGTTCCTTGAATAGGTGAAACATTTGAAAAATCTCAGTGATAGAAGCTATATTGATAAGATTTTTTTTCATTTTCATTGTTCGAGCAATTGTTTTAAACAACTGAATTATTTATGAGATAATTGAATTTTTTTGGGGAATCTAATAATCCAAAGAGTTAAAAAACCATCCTAAAAAATTTTACAAAAGACGTTTATTTTTTTTTGCCAGTGAATACCAATATCGTAAAACCATTTTTTTATTATTATTTTTCCTACTTTTTTGTATTATTGAAAAATTATTATCTATGATAATTTTTGTTATAAATGAATATATTTCAATACTTTAATTTTATGATAAAACTGGCCGTTTTGCTGAAAATCACAAAAAACCCGTTTTCCAGGTATCGGATCGATGAGGATTTTTTAGTTTTCATTTATCATGGTGTTTTGAACAATTCTACCAATTTTGAGCTGGGTGCGAATTTTTGTACCTTCACTCCTATTTTTTGGTCTAATTTGACCGGATAAATAACCCTTACTAAGTTTAAATACTCGTAGTTTATACTAGACGGAGCTAGGAGGAATCTAGGAATTTTTGAAGGGGCACACTTGAGATACATTTTTCACTGTAAATGAATAAAAATTAAGATGTTTAGGGAACATGATAGAGGTTTCAAATGAAACCAACTACTGTACTCGGCCTAATATATTCTGTTTATTTCATAAAAGACTGTAGGACTGGCTTTGTCCCCATAATTAAACATTTTCTGCTTCCAAGGGACGCCCTCTGGTTGGATCCGTCACTGGCCGAAGCTCAGCTCTAGTCAGTCAGTTATCATTTTTCTATCAAGATTCGAGATCGGTCGAAGTCTATGACTCCCCATTCCATGAAATATGAGTTTGGGTGTTCGAATGTTTCTCCCGTTTGCGTTTTCTTTTTTGTAGGTACTAGATATTTTAATTAGTGCCGGTTTTAGCACTACCGGCACCCTGGGCGAAATTTCTACGGCGCCTCGTAACTGCAAGTCACCCATAGGAAAAAAACCAAGGGATATACGTAATGAAATAACCACTATATTACGACAACGACATGAAAATTAGTAAAATATTACTTTCCTGGCCAAGTTTGTCAATTGAGATTGAGATATTGTCGATGGCAGATAGGTTTTTATCAGGTTAAGCTTAAAAAAAATCCTCTCCCCACTAGCAACCGTTACAGGTATATAGTTAATAATATTTGTAATGGATAATATAGTTCTTGAAAGTAACGATTTTGATGAAATTCAAAACAAACAGGCGTAAGCACATTCTGATCGGGCAAAAAAAAATTCAGACTCGAGAGTTCATTACACAACAAACAACCATCTATATCTGATTTGGTGTCTACAGGTAATTCCAATTGGAGATCAGTACAGAGTTTGAGAAGGTCGAATTTTTCTGGAATCGTTTTTATATTGTACAAAAAAGAACAAGATCCTGAGTATTCGTTTAACTGTTCACCTCTTTCTTTAACTGAAATTAATAAAGTGTCCAAAAAAGAAAGTTATAGGCTGCTCATCGCTGGCAGTTTCACTAGCTTGACGCTTAACACGTCGGATTCTTGTGGCTGTAAATACAAGATCAAAATATAATTTTTCAGCCAATTTCTTTATGGCTGAGATGACGCGAATTTCTGTATTTATATATTTCTGTATTCTTTCAAGAAAGCACAGCAATTTTTCAACATGTCTGAGCATTTACTGGGATACATGTCTGTTGATTATAAGGATTTACTAACGATATTAATTTGATACCAAACAATTAGTGAAACTATGAAGCTAAAATCTTTTCTGATCGACTAGGGTAGTAGCTTCATGAAGACTTTAAGATGAGCTTTCTGAGTTTCAATAGCCAAAGTAATTAAAGCGTCATGGATGGCACAAACTTGGTAGCAAACTGCTTTGACACTGCTTATTCTTGCTTCCCAACACGTGTCACTAAGATTTTTGATAGTGAATAATCCCAAGTGACTGGTTAGAATTTTCCATCATGAACACAAGCTTAAAACAATATGAACAATCTCTGAAGTACCCCAAACAAAATGACTGATTTGTGTATATAATGCATGCTTTAAATCATTCATTGTTCAAAATACGAATCGATTTTTTAGGTGTCATTTTAATTTATGAACGTATTTCAAGTTTAACTCGAATAGAAATTAATTAGGTTATTTCAATAAATAATTATTTATTGACAGCACAAAATTATTATTATATTTACTCTATATTCTAATCTATCCAAATATCAATTAATTATTTTATTTTTCATGATATAAAAAAATTAAGGCCTAGGGCGCTGATGATGAAGAGGCGCCTGCGAGCCCAACCGCGCCCTACCCTAACGCCGCTTCTGACTATAATATATGTACGTAGATACTTACTGAGTATATATGCTGTAATATCTATAGTTACGTCCCAGCCTGTACTATTCACTCGTTTAACCAATAAAAGTGTTTGGAAAGCACAATATGTTGAAATGTAAAAAACTGACAAAGCTCTTACTTGGCGCGATACCTGTGGCGATACCACTACTGTCAATAACTGTAAATAACAGTGGACTGAATTCGTAATTCCTGTTTGCTTGATTCATCTTTCCCTATATCTGTGATCCCACGTGGCCTGGTTTCTCCCGGTATGGAATTCGACACCAAAACATCTTTCAAACTCTTAAATTTGAGGACTTTATATTTTATTCATAGATATATTCATGTGTAAGAAGGAAAAAAGGATGAAATATCTAGATTTAATCTTCGAACTCGGAAGACCCTAGGCAGAACATTCTGTTGATTGTAATGTTCTGATCATAAGAGTTTTTGGTAGCCTTTCTTACTCTCTTATCTCAAGATCATACCGGAAGCCATAATACGACATAAATCTTGACTATACATGTACCTAGAAAGATTTTTTTCTTTGTGTTACCGTGTTATGAAGAGCAGGCCCGGCCCCGAGGAGGGAAACTGCCCAGGGTCACCGTATAGAAGTAAACAACAAGTAAGTTCACTTCTAGTCGGCGTCTTTGATGTATCGTGTCAAGATTTCATTTTTTGCCAGGCTGTGGCGGCATGTAGTGCGGTAGGAGGATGCAGGCTAAAGCTATTCTTGGCTCACTTGCTCTCACGCCTCAGATACATCGGCTGAGCGTAGAATAAGAGTTGGAGATCTTAACCCTAATATGGCGGAGAGTGAATTTACTTGTGTTTACTTCTATACGATGCCAGGGTGCAAGGACCCAGAGGTGCCCCAAAATCACTAAAAACAACCAAATTTAATTAGGTTGTTTTGGAAAAATTGAATCATGGAAGGCTGGATTAGTCGATAATATTTCTTATTATTAAAAATAATCCACTTTCATTAACATAGCCCGTCAGACGCAGCCTCAGAAGAATTCACAAGTTTTCTGCAATTTGAGATCATCTTAAAACATAATATAACAATCTTTTAAACCTCATATAAAAAGAGGTATATTTGCGTTATCGACTATCAGATCAGCCGCGATAGTGCAAAAAAGTTTTAAAAAGGTATCTATTCTTAAATGTTTAACATTTGTAGATTTTGGAAGCGAGTGTTCAATTTAATATCAGAAGTAGCGTAAAAATTCAATGTGGATGTCAAAACACTCGAACATGAGGTTAAATTGTCCGGATTTTGGGAAAGGGAACAATAGTAGGTAAACCATTTTGAGGAGAATCAACACATATTGATGAAGTTACATCAAGCGTAATCGAAGATTACGAAAAAGAAATTTCACAAAGGATCACGATATCATTTACCACAGAGTGGATGGGTGGGTGATGTTTTGACTTTTCAAAAGTGAGCAAATACTCCTCAGTGGTTGTTAAATACAAAATATGTCGAAACTCTATCAGTGCAAGGAAAATTAAGACTAGAAAAAATGTTAATTGAACATGAAAAATGCGTGTTTTTTGATATGAACCGCCACATCTACCATATCGCTCTTTTCAGAAAAAGATAAACAAGTAATTGAAAAAACTGTGAGAGAATTATTGGATGCAAAAATAATTGGGGAAAGTAAGTCACCCCATTCAAACCTAGTGTTGCTATATTTTGGAAATATCCAATAAATTGTGGAAGAATGAGTAGAATGAACCAAACCAAAAACTATTCATTAATTCAACTCTTCACCAAACAACAACCGTCACCTAGATACTAAACAAATTGGTATAAAACCAGTTGATAAAGCTTATAAAATATAAATACCCCCACTCTGATAACTGTGTTTTATACAATAAAAAGAGCTTCTCTGTTCTTCACAAATTTCTCTTGAGGAAGTGACTTTGTCAGAATATCGGCTAGCTGTTCTTCTGAAGAGATGTGGCAGACAGAAAGGGAAGCATTTTCTACACATTCACGTACATAGTGATACTTTACATCGATATGCTTAGTTCTTTTAAAATATTCAGCGTTTTTAACTAACTGTATTGCACTCTGATTATCTACAAAAAACCTGGTAGGAACTTCATTCAAAATGCCAATTTCTTGCAAAAATATTCGAAGCCACATCACTTCTTGAGATGCTTCCGAAGCGGCAATGTATTCGGATTCTTTAATTGATCGTGAAACACATTTTTGAATATGAGAAGACCATGTCACGGGAGCTCCACCTATACTTGTTAAGTACCCGCTTGTTGATTTTCTGGTATCCAAATCAACGGCAAAGTCAGCATCTGAGTAAGCAATGAGAGTTTCTTCTTCTCCAGCTTATAGTATTCCTACATTTTCAGTACCTTTAAAGCAGGGTACTGTTACAGCAACGGTTACTGTAACGTCCGAGGCGTCCACACTGACGAAATTTGGTTACAGCAAGTGTTGCTGTAACAGCTCGGCTCGCCAATGAGTACCCGGCTTAAGATATCTGGAAATACGCTTGACAGCATTCCAGTGGTCCTCTTTGGATTAGACAGGAATCGACTTACTTGGCGAACAGCAAACATTATGTCTGGGCGTGATACAACTGCCAAAAACATTAAACAGCTTCTCGATATAACGCACTGCAATCTTCTTCGTTGGATATATCTTTCGAATAAAGTGGTGCATGGGGATCAGCAGGGATGACATTAGGATTACAGTTTTGCATGTTGAATTTTTTCAGAATTCTGCTTGTTAAACCCTTCTGACTCAAATAAATTTTCCGTTCATCATGGTTTCTTTTGATTTCAATTCCCACGAAGTATTCTGCATCTGAAGTTGTTAACTCAAATTTGGCTGCCAGTTTTTCAATAAAAATATTTATCAACTGAGCTGATTCACACAGAACTAGTCCATCATCAACGTACAAATACCAAAAACATATCTACGTTTTCAATTTTTGAATAAAAAACGAATAAATCAGCTTCCAATTGTTTGAACAAAAATTCAGCAAAGGATTTTTGTGAATTCCATGTTCCAGCATCGTGGCGACTGCTTCAACCCATAAATACTTTTCTTCAGTTTGCAGACCAAGGTACGATCTTCACTTTCGAAACCTTCAGTCTGTTTCATGGATATATTTTCCTATAAAGTTCCATTGAAAAATGAAGTTTTGATGTCAAACTGACGAATTTCCAAATTTCTAACCGCTGCTAATGTTAAATATATTCCGATAGATTCAAACCTGATTACTGGAGAAAATGTTTCATTGAAATCCACTCCAGAGGGTCTGCAAGTATCCTTTAGCAAAGAGCCTTGCTTTATATCTGTCAATTTGTTCATCTGATTTCATTTTCACCCACTTACAACCGATAGCTTGGCGATTGGGAGGTAATGGTTCTAGAACCCATGTTTCATTATAATCAAGGGCCTTCATTTCATCCTCCATTGCTTCCTGCCATTTTTTTTCTTCACTTCCAATCGCTTCTTTGTAAGTTTACGTCTATACTATATCGGAATGTGAACACATGCTTCTGATCCAAATGTTCGCAAATATCTGAAATTGGGTTGCTTTCCTGTCCACCTTTCATATGGCGTTTTGTAATCAGTTCTGGAAATTATACGATTCAGTAGGTACACAGCCATATTCACTGCTTCTGCCCATAAATCCATAGAAAGTTTACTTTTGCTCAACATGGCTCTCGGACTTTCAACAATTGATCTGAGATCTCGTTTCCCGTTCTGTTCTGGAGTGTATGGCGCACCAGTTTCATGAATAATTCCTTCTTTATTGAAATGATCTTTGAATGACTGATTGACATTCTGTCCCGTTGTCACTTCTAACGATCTTGGTTTCATTTTTGGTTTGTCTTCTGATCATTAGTTGAAATTCGAGGAATTTTGAGAAAACATCACTTTTGTGTTTGACAAAATATACAAAGCGATACGATGTACACTCGTCCTTGAAAAAAGTGAAGTAATTCGCACCTCCAAGAGATGTATATGAAATTTGGCGGTAGACATCAGTATATGAATGTATTCTCCTGGTTTCCTATCTGGAACATGATGACTTGTCGTGAAAGGCTTTTGCTGTTTTTTCCCAAATTGACAACTGTTGCAGAATAGACCATCTATACATTTTATTCTTGTACTTGGTATTTGACCTTTGTCAGCCATTTCCTTCAGTGAACGAACGTTTATGTGACCCAATCGATCATGCCACAATATTGCAGACTGTATTTGTGCTGAGTTACTCTGTTGAATTTGTGGAACATCAAATAACATTCTGTAGCACTGATTAGACTGTTTGATTCCTGGGACAATTAAACCCCTCTCATTCCTGACTTCGATTTTAGTTTTGTCGAAAAGAACGTTTATTGGTTACGGCTCCCACTGAAAATAGATTCTTCTTCAGTTCTGGAACGTACAATGTGTTTTCTAATGTACGAACCTCTCGACGACCATTGACTAAGGCTATTAATTTTATCGAACCTATTCCATCAGCATAAATGAATGAGTTATATCCTTTCTGAATGGCAATTTTGGAATCAAGTGAATGAGAGGTCATGTGCTTCGAGGCAGCACTATCAGCAAGCCAAATATCTTCACAACCATGGGCTATAATATTCTTCTCTTCACTTAGTGCTTGATTGTGTTCTCGATTGCTAATATTAATTTTATATTCCTGATTACAATCACGACTACTTTCCCCATATTTGTTGATGCTTTTTCTGCATTCTGACTTCAGGTATCCTCTTTTCCTACAATAGAAACACACAATGTTTTGTTTGTCCTTAGCTTTGGAGGAATTACTTTTATTGACACTTGAATTGTTTCGCTTAGGGTGGAATTTCACAGCAGCAAATGCATTTGAAGTTTCTTCCATTTGACTCAACCTCAGCTCTTCTTTCAGAAGTCTAGCCGTCAAGTTATCAAACGTTTGTTTGTCCTCATCATAAGAGTCCCAGGTAGTAACAAACGCGCTATATTTATGAGGCAGACTACCCAAAACTTTCGCTACTCTATCAATATCTGTCACCTTTTCTTCTACGTCAGCTAATGCTTGGGCCATTGATTCAACCTTGCTTATATGCTGAGCAATCGTATCTGTTTCAGACATTCGATAATTGAAGAAGTGCTGCTTTAGCATAAATTTGTTGACAGAAGATCTTTGCTCATGTATGAGTTTGATTCTTGTCCACATTTCTGGGGCAGTTTCACAGGACATTATAGTTTGGAGTTGGGAGAATTCCATCGATGTGGATATCAGATCCACATCGATGGATCCAGATATCATTGAGATCATCCCAATCCTTTTCTCGCAAACTAATTTACTCGGGCGTTGGTTGGTTCCATTAACTGAGGTACCTAGGTTAGGTTAGGTCAGAAGTGAGTGGGTCTATTCGACCCTCCACCGCAACCCACAAGGGTTTATTGTGGCTCTCACCTATTCAAACTCGACCAAATAAACCCAGCTTCTTTCTCTGCATATGATGATTCAGACGACAGTGACCTGTAAGGAGGCCTGTTAGACATCGTAGTTCATCCCTACTAAAGTCCAACAACTTTTTGGTTTCA
>WOGR01001309.1:0-20387 GCA_015342045.1 Leptinotarsa lineolata | reverse complement strand
GTAAGGCCTCGTTAATCCATTGCTCGCACAAGTTTCGACTTCTGAGGGTTGACGTTCGTCAGCTGGTTAACGGAACGAACAATTTTAGAACAAATATGAGATACTTTACAAAGATTATTCAAACTTATGCAGAATTTACATCAAGTGAAACTTTGTTGAAAATCTCAAAAGCAATCTACCTAGTTTCAAGAGAGTATTTCCTTGAAACTCGAGAATAAATACTGAAATAATAAATATTTTTTCATGTTTTTAAATCCATAGACTTTAAAGAGAAAAAATACTTCAAGAAAATTGGTAGACAAAGACAATGATTTTGATGGTCATTTCTTTTATTTATTTGCAGTTGATTGCTTTAGTCACGTCCTCTAAGGGTAATAAAATCATTTAGAAAATCTATAATAATACTTTTATTGCAAAACGATCATCACAGGACACAGCAAACGTCAGGTACAGGTTTAAAAACAAGTTAAAATGTATTTACAATATCTATAAATCACGGGGGATGAAAATATTTGAATATTGAGGTACAGTACAAATTTAAAAATATAAAACAGTATTAGAATACAAGACGAAGATTTAAAAATACAGCTGAATTTGGAAGTCTGAAAAACACAATTGAAAGAGTATCTAAAACTGATTTTAACATATATACATGTCTATTATATCCAACAATTAAAAGAATAATAGCGTTTCTGCTTCAAGTACCTTATGACAGAACTTCTGAACCTCTTCAGGTCTGTAATATCTTTCAGTACTTGAGGTAGTGAGGTATATACTTTGATTGCTTGGTAGTGTGCATATTACGTTTTTGGTATGTGTTAATTGAAGAGCTGTGTTCTTTTCAGGATTACCAAACAGTCCTAAACTCGCCTCTTCAACAAACTCCAGCACTAAACCTCGTACGACCAGCGGGCATGCTGTTTCGGGTCCCGGTCCTGGCACTCAGAACCAGTTCTCGCATTCCTTCGCTGCGGCACTTCGTAACTTAGCTCAGCAGACCGTTCCTGGAACCAATGAGCACCCTCAAACTAGTCAGCCCGCTTCTGAATCCGTAAGAAGAGAACCAGGTAAATTGAATTGGAAATTTCAATGTGAATAGTTGTATGTTAATAACACCTCCTCAAATTTTGAAAAACTATCTGGGAAGTATGAATGAACTAGGTGCTTTTTTCTATCTGCTTTTTGCCAATGATCTGATGTTTTTCATCAATAAATCATCCAAAACTTCACTACTACTTTGCCAATACAACACAAAAACCTCTAACTCACTTAGTACCGCACTTTCAACTAGACTTTTCACATCTGCCTGTTGGTAGTGTTTATATAGGCCGTTTCTTTTATCATGTGGTAATATTGCTATATTCTAAACCGTAACAGATACGAAGACGATTAAATAGAAAACAGGTAACTGTCATCGGGAACAATAGAATTCTCGAAGAAAATTTACGGGGACTCTCGCCTTTCTCGAGTTATACGGGGAAAACCAAAAATGATGTTTTATTTGAACGGAATTGTTATTTCGGAGAATATAGAAAATAGAAAAGGAAACTGTTATTGAATTTGAAGTGTACTATGACGATGTAATAATAAATATTCGATAAAAAGTTTCATGTCAACATGGCCACCATCAACTTTTTTTTTAAATACAAACCTGTCTTTTTTTATTACAGATATTGATATAGCGATAAATTCAAAATCCAAGGGTATATAGCATTTGATATTTTTATAGCGTTTCATTTGAAATAACTACCATCATCAGTGACAACAATTTTAAATTACGGTCCTGTCGTTACTTCTTTTGTAAATTGTTTCGATTTCTTCTCTTTTACCGTTTTTTTATATATGCATATATTGTTAATTTGTGAATACCTGGTTTTCCTTCATGTGTTCTTCAGTGAAGTGAATAGTGGTTATTATCTGGATTCTCCTCTTGCTATCTGTAATTCGGCAAATGAAATTTTCTGTAGTAACTTTTTAGATAGAACTGGCTTTTCAGGTAGGTTATCTCGAAAACGCGTTCTTTTTATGATTCTCAATATTTCAGTTTGTCTTTTAATTTTAATCAAATTTTGGGAGCTGAAAATTAGCGTGGCTTCACTCTTTTGTGGCCTCAACAAGAAGTCTTTGTTGATAAAAAAGTTGAAAAGTCCTTCTTAGTTACCAACCATCAATTATTATAACTTCAAATTTCGAAACTTCATATTTTTAAAACTATTTACTCTAACCTTTTGATACTTACTACTAAATTTAGATCATTCTTTCATTTACAATATCACAAACCATTTCTAACCTCACTTATGTACAAATTATTGAATTTAGCCTTAGTATCATTTTACACTTGTAACTAGGGAAGCGGTTCATAACAATATTTTACAAACATTTCATTATATCTAAATATTTACAACACTTTTATGATGTATCTTCCAATTTTATCCAACAGATACCATTTCATTTCAAATTGACATTAGTTTACACCTCCTGTCTACTGTCAATTTTGAATTTATGACATTTTCTGCTCTTCGTTGTTTTATTTCCTGTTGAGAATGTGTGGTTCAAGACATATACAGGATGATCTAGCTGTACTTCTTTCTAAGAATATTCCTGAGATGTTGTGAAATGATTTGTTTTCATTGTTGTAACTAAGTCAGAATAGGTATGTGTGGCAGATACCCGACAGAAAAACAACAGCTAATCCAGCTAATGCCGCCCAGAAAGCTGAGGTAGAACCATCAGGCACCTGGGCAGCGTCTTCCATTTGGAAGATTCGTAGCAAGTAACTTCCTATATATAAAGAGCAGAATTGAGTATCCCGATCTAACGAAATTGATTCCAACTAGTCAGTTGATTCAATAGAATGTGCCACTGAGCTACCTGCAGACAAAGTCCGAAAACAACTCCATAAACACATACTCCAGGGGGAAAAAATTTATCCAATGCTGATTCTTTTTTTAGTGTCACCTTCAATAATCGATTCTAAAAATGAAGTATGATCCTTTTCACATAATCAATCAACGATTGGACCTTTTCATACACCGAAAACAAACTTACCTTTGATAATATCTGACAACGAACTGCCAAATGTACAGTTCAAAACCTCATTCTTGAGTCTGGCATACCATTGCCCGATCGTCACACTTTCAATTCACTTTAGCTCATAAAATCTTATACGTTTTTAGAAAACGGAAATTCTTTCCGAAAATTGACTTCTCAATATCTTTCAATGTTCATTGTATGATTTTGATCGTAACACAGTGTATGTTGATCGTTCTACCTCTTTTTGTTATTCCTCGTATAACCAGTGGCCCTCGGTTTTCCTTCCTCTCCTGCATATCGAATCCGTTGAGATAAGTTTAGTCAGCCGCTGACCTCACCGACCACATTTTCCATTAGGTCAATTTCCCTTATGTCAGATGTTTTTAAGTAAGCAAATAACAAATAAATGCCTCCAACATATAATCGGTGGTATAATTAGAGACCTACTGCGATTTATATTCAAATTTTATGCACACGTTCTCCTCAGTACGCATAAGGCTTAAATATCGCGGCAAGCCTCAAAGCATATGGGCGTGACTGAAATATGTAAACGTTCGCCATTTGAATGTGTAATTTTTACGTTCACAATAATTTGAATGGGGAGTCTGTCTTTTTATGAACATACGCAACTTTTCAGAAATGTAGAATATTGCAAGTGTCCATGATTTGTTTAATAGTGACAGAAAATAATAAACCTTAATTATTTAAGCAAGATTCTTACAATGTAGATAAAATAATTTGCTAAGTGTCTATAAATTATTGTATTGTGCAAATCAGACCCTGATGGCTTTCATTATTCACTTAGTTTAATTTGTCCATCTTGTAAACGTTTGTCAACACCTAACAGACTCTAGGTTGACGAAAACGTGAAAGTCGTATGGTTTAGGTTGTCAATTGAAAATTCATTCAAGAAGCTTCAAATTCATGAGAAGTTGTAAGTTGTAACAGTTGCCTTATGAACAAAAAAAATCGTTGTATATTTCGAGTTGAACTGCAATTATCAAATTATCGGTTAACAGTTTTACAAGGAATGTTGCAACCAAGGCCGTCGCCATGGGGAAGATGGGGGTAGCCCCCCCTGCTTTTTCGACTTGGGAAAAAGTTGAGAAATTTTGGGCCGTGAAAATATAGAAAAAAATAATAGTAAAAAATTGAATAGACATTAAAAAAATAAAAATGAGAGATAAGAAAGGAAGAGGTAATAAGAAAAGAAAAAGAACCAGGAGAAGGTTGGGATTTCCCAACATGCATAACTTGAAGATCCCATACTTTGAAATTCTGAGTTGTTTGAAAACTTCAAGAAAGTTTAATTTCTCCCAAGTAAGAGAACAGTCCTTGACATTCCATAAATTTTAAAGTGACAATTTTACAAAATTCCCAGCTTTTCGCTGTTTTCGACTTGGAAAAGTTGGGAAACAATAAAAGAAATTAGAATTAGTAAGAATTTTTTCAGTTCCCAACTCATTGAGGTCATAATTTCGTCATCCCATGTTGGATTTTCCAGCTAGAGGGAGCCTTGGTCCAAAGTGGAATAATTCCCATTATTATTTTTATAACTACCAAAATTTATTTTTTTTGTGCATACCTCAACGGGCATAAGCATTGAGCCAATCTTTGGATAGCTAAGTAAGAAAATTGATATATTATAATAGTAACTATAATCCCTCTGCTTTCATTTCTTCAAAAGTTGGGAAATTTTGCTGGTGGGGTTGGGAAAATTTATATTCCTTCCCCCCCTGGTTTTTCTTTTCGCTACGGACCTGAATCCATTTATAATTCAAAATATATTTTCATATCAAACATATTTGAAACCATTATCTGGTTTACCTTTGGTCGTAGTATTCATAATTGGTAACCACTGATATAACAATTTATTCAAAGTACAAAAATTGAACGTGTTCTCCTCCCCCATCGGGGAGGGAACACGTTTTGTTTCGAGCAAATAATTTTAAGATTATTCATTTACTCTTATTGATATAAGCAAATGAACCATTACAATAGAACATCTTTGAAATCGAAGCCAATTGAATATCAATTCAGGAAAAGGAAACCGAGAAAACGATAAGATTAAGATTAATTAGTTTGCTGGCACGATAAAATGTCAAGAATAATAGAGGTGTAGTAGTTTTCGTATTGGAAGCTATTCATGAGATTCAAGTCTGTGAGGCTGGTTGCTTAGGGACTTTTCAAAATTTATTCCACATATTTTTTATAATATGCCGAAGATAATAATATCTATCATGATCAATGGCAAACTATAAAAGATATAAATATGGCTGAATTAGAAAAAAGTTGTGAATTTTAAGGGTTATTAACATGCTGTTTATAAAATATAAAAATTGCGTTTACTTCCAAAGAAGTAGTTGAAATTTGTCGATTTTGGTATTGGTTTTCTTGAAATCTTATTTGAAAAATTAATTATATTCTTATCACCAATTTTTTTTATCATGAAAATAACTAGGGACAATATGACCAATTGATCGATAAAAGAACTCTTTGTAACGGTGAACACTTTCGTTCAGATAATTGATGTATCTAATTTTGAAAACGTTGCAGTGAAAGGCAGAGAACGTAACTCGTCGGCTGTCGATTTCGAAGCTTGGCTTTGCAACTGTCGATCCCATAGATAACGTCTTCGTAAGGGAGGATGTCGTCGACCTTGCTTATCTTTTAAGGACTGTGGAGTCCAGCAATCAGATAACTCTGACAATATTAGAAGGAAACGAATATTCTTAAATCATGCTCAGACTATTGGGAAGTTTAAGCTGTACTGAAAAATAATATCTGGCCAAACTGGATCAACCAATATGAAGGCATGAGGCACTTGAAAGGCAAGCTTTACTTTCTCTGTACCAAAATTTCACAAAACACCGTGGTTTTATATCCTGAATACCTGTTCTTGCAAAGATATTGTCAATGTATACGCAGAATCAGAAATAATAATTCATGTTATATATTTTTGCATGAATTAAAGCATAAGATAAGGATCGTAGAGAACGACCGATGCAAATGCGGCAAAATACAGACGCTGATGCATTATCTTCATGGCCTGCTCCAATAACTTGCACATCATACAAACATTACATACCTTTATTATCATTCCGTCTTCAACCTGCCTTTATCCTTCCACGATATTTTTTCAACACATATTTTCATTAAACATAAAAATCATCCTTCAATTCCTCTCAGCATCTAACATAAAGCTATAGATAGAGAGTAAGATAGTTTTCACGAATGTGTGCCTGTAGTGCTTCGCTCACTTTAACTTACTGTAATGGCACACATGTGACTGCAATGCGCCAAATCATAGTGTGTTTATACAATGAAGTGAAGATGGATATTATTTTGTCGTTGTCATTACATTTCGATGGATCGTTATTTCAGCATCAATTCAGGTGTGATGTGGACGCAGCCCATACCCTTTTCACTGTGGAACCCATAGCCCAAACCCATAGCCAGATAGCCCTGGCAGCTCAAGCCATAAAAAAAGAAAATCATCTTTGTAGAATATACGATTACTGAGTTAGCGATTGTTGTAAGAGCTGAAAACCGGCCTGTAAACAGTTGAGGATAATACATAGACAGGGCAATTGATGTGAATACGGTGTAATTGAAGATGGATTATGTACTATCAAAATAAGTTTTGGAGTTCTCACGGTATCCTTTTGTACATCTCAATTAGCTTTGAATGCACAGCAAGATGTGAAACTAACAGAAGATTTACGTACGGAGAAGGAATTCAGTTACTTATTAATTTGTAGAATAACAAACAGAAAGATAAGAAAATAGCTATTATTTCAAAACCAATTCATTATATCTATATTATATTTTATTTATAGATTGGCATATCTTCTGGAGTAATAAACCATATGGATTGTTAAATCGTATTTCCAATATTTTATTTTGGCACAAGATCAAAATTGATCCAGTTTAATCGCAATAGTACGCAATCCTTGTAAATTTCGTAAACATCAGTAGCCTAGTTTTTACGAGTAATACAAATTGTTATCTTTAGAGAGGTCTGCCTTAAACATGTTATTTCATATTATTAAAACTCAGATATGTTCATTACTTGTCATTATCCAGGCACGAAATTATAATATATAATATTTATCAAAATAGAACAAAAACAAATAGAAGAAATTGAATAATATACCCGTAATTCCGTAAATAGTAAAAGGGGGTCTTATGTAACATGTAAATATAAAACCACACATGGTATTGAACTCGGTATTCCTGGATATTCCTTCTATATACTCGTAAAAGAACGTGATGAAGATTTTGGCCTAATATTGATTATCATCCCTCATTGTTCATCCCACAAAAAGGACTAGGACGTATTCTAGGAATTATAGGTAGGGTTTAAAATTGACATATTTGTCGAATGAAGCAATTTTTTTAAAATATTGTAGGTAGCATTTCCTTTACGATATTCCAATAAGTTGAAACATTATTTAATCTCGAGAATGTTGAAACAAGTTGGACAATACTCCAATTCCAAATATTCATGTTTTGCAACACTCTGGATTCTCAGAATGATTTTAAATTTTGAACTGTGAAATGGTATTAACAAATAACTGTGCTTCAGTTGATAAAAATAATATTTCTTCGCACCCTTCATTCCTATGACACTAGAAGAAGAAACCAAAAACTAACCCCAATTTCTTGCTTTTCAATTTTGAAAATACATAACATTCATTTTGATAGGTAGATTTAGGACCTCTGGCGTTGAATGAATCTAATGAAAATACTTTTCCTATACAGTGCATCTAATAAGGTTATCAAACATGCGCTAACTTTTGGCGGTATTCCATTTTAATGTACAATTCATCCAAAAATTTCCCATTTGTTGCCAACTTAATAGACTATACTGTTACTAACCCCAACACAATATTATTCAGTTCATTTCCACTATAATAAAATCCAACCAGTATAATGCATTTTACAACACTCGTCTGCCCGAATTCCATCCATCTGCCATCGTGAAAAAATTTCCGGGCCACGTTAATAGCAAATAATAAATTATGTACATACAATTTCCTGTTGCGCAATTCCAGGCCCACCCTGTAGCAGTTGGAGCGATGATAATAATGACGGCTATTCATAGATCGCAAGATAGAGAGGTTTGTCCTATTCAAATAGATTAATGTGTTTTGGCGTCGTTGGGGAATCATTAATTTCAGGTCAAAATGTAATATGAAACGTAATAAATTAGTCAATTAGAGGTGTGGATTACGGAATTTGGCACAATTTTCTTTACGTGCGATATTTACATACACAGGACTTTTTTCGGTTCACTCCAAAAATTCTCGGACATTGACTTGTACCGTAATTTATGGGAGTGAAAGTTAGATGAACGGAAACAAATATATTGTCTGTTTGTTCAGACAATTTGGGATACAAAACACTAAAACAGTATACGTTACTCCAAAATTAACCGATTCCGCTACGTTCCATTGGGAGAAGTAAACTTTTATGGAAAAGAAAGGTTTTGACTTTCTACTTCTCCATCTTGATACAAAAAATTTGGGGATTTTTCAAATGAAAGAAGAAAGCAATCAATTTCAAAAGAGTTAACTCTATACAGGGCTTTTCATGATGAGCGTTAATTAGCCGTTTCTGGCAAACTATTCAACGGATCAACCTGAAAATTTCACAGTATGCATAAATCAATTTGACCTACACGCCTAAAATATTTTAGACGAAGCGGCGTTGTCGCTTTTACTATAAAGTAGCGGCTTCTTTGATTTTTCAAAGGGAACGCCCCGTATATAATAACATATTATGATTCATTATCACTTTGTTAACAAATTTATATACTATTTTCCTATACCTATCTATTACCGTTTAGAAGATATAAATTAATTTCGATATTTTCTTTACCAAACATGAACTTTTATAAATGCTGATGATCTTGAACTCTCTTGCACTAAAACGATCAAATTTGAAATGGAGTGGAGTGATACTATAAGGATCTTCACTCCGAGTCATATTTTCATTTGCCTCATACAGGGTCTTCAAAAAATGCAGATACTTTGATCTCATGAAAATATGAGTGGAACTCAATTTTTTCAAATGGAGCACCCTGTATATTTCAACATTTTTGAGCTCTACATACAATTTTAGATTACCTTTGTTCAGATAATATTATTTTTATTTTGAACCGTTTTCGAGATAAACTGTTTCAAACGGAAACTGACGTGGTTTTCATGCTCGTTTTTTTTAATTCATCACTTATTTTGGTTGGTCTGAATAGTGTCGACCTTTTTCTATTGAAAGCAACAAATTGATCTCTGACTTATAGATATGACTTCACTAATGTTATCATTGATTGATTCATTGAGAATTTTCTTAATTTGGCGATGAAAACTCCACGGTTCACTTTGTCGAATGCTTTCGCTAGGTCTGTGTAGATTACATCAACTTGTTTCCCAGTATTTATCGAGAGAGCCAAGTTATTGCTGAACACCACGAGATTTGTTACAGTCGATTTTTATTAACAAAACCGTGCTGGTCTCTACAGATAGTATTTTCAGCATGGGCATATAGTCTGTTATATAAGACTTCCTCTAAGATTTTTGATAATGAGGGGAGTATTATCTCTCTCTTCCTTAAAAATCAGACTAGTAATTAAATACAAATCCACAATTTGGTGCTCTTCATATACTATGGATATTGATATACTTGAAAGTGTTCAAAACAAATTTTTAACGTACTCTGCATATAAATTAGGATACCACATTGGTGAATATAACTATAAAATTATACTGAACATTCTCAACTTGAATACTTTGGCTCATTGAAAATTGGAATCAGATCTTAAACTAATTCACGAAGAAATCTATGGTAGCATTAATTCCCAGGAGCTTGAACTTATAACTCAAAATGTGAATCTAAAGAGAACAAGAAATACAGAAGTCTCCAAAGTACCCTTTCGTCATGCCAACAATAGCCAGAATGAGTCCATAGGTAGAATTTTGAGACTTGCAAACACATACGATGTAGATTTAGAATTTTTTTATTCTTCTTTGGAATCATTCAAAGGAATGTGAAAAGGTTGCAATTGATTGGCTAATTTTTGAATCCTTTATATTTTTTCTCACATCTAGCTCATAGTTATAAAGTACTGTTACAGTAGATGCTCTAAATAAATGAATATTTGCTGATGCAATTATTATTATCAATAGTATTACCTTAATGTAATGTAAACAATGTCATGCTTGTACGTTATTTCCAATTTGAAATAAAGACTAGTTAAAACTACATGAACATTTACCTTTTCTTCAAATTATAACTGACGGATGGGGTTAGTAGTAAGTCCGGTGTTACAGTATTTACAGAACTTACATCACAGTCTGTTCGATTTCCAACAATTTTCTTCAAGCCATTAAAAATTCCTGAAATAGAGGTTTCTTAAAGTCCCTGAGTGAAGAAGGAAACACAATATAATACAGAAGCAATGAAATAATCAGTAAAACCAATTCAATAAAGATATCTAACCTATCTCAGAAAATAAATTTCAGATACTTGATGTCAATAATTTCCTGACAATTTCATTGCTTTTTTTATTGAAACAAATGCTTATACTCACTTGTTAATGATCCACTTCTTCTTTTGGCCTTATCTGGAATATCCAGTTCTCCTACTCTGAGATTTCCTATTTGCTCAAGAATAAAATCAGGTATGACTCCAATATTGTTGGAGTTCTCTATCATCAACTGCGAAAGAAAACGTTAAACAGCAACCTATTTTTGTGTTGTAAAGAACTTTACCTTTACGATATCACAAGTTTTTTTCACCAACAGTTTATTTTTTGGAGCTACTTTTTCATTAACAGGGAATACATTTGGCCCAACTAGAATTGAGATGTTGAAGGAGTTCATTTTGTTGTGCTTTGAGTGACTTGCAACCTCACTGAAAAACTGAAAGAGACAAAAACTCATTTTTCTGAATTGCCATCATGTGAAATATTTTATTTATTTCCCGGCAACATAATGAACACATGAAAGCAACTCGCAGAAATTTATACTTCTTTATGAGGATAACAAATATTAAAACACTACCCATTACAGAATAACATTCCAAACACTCAGATAAAATGAAATACACAGGTTGTCACAAATTCTCATATGTTTGAGTTTTTGTATAAATCAAGTACAGTTGACTTCATCAAATGCCGTGGAAAAATATGTGAAAAGAATGGAATGGACTTGGCCACCTTCTTCCAAGACGTTTGAGAGACAGTCTACAGGAACAATATGGCCAATTACAAAAACTGAACTTACCTGCATCAAATATGAGAGAACATTCAAGTGCTCCATTGGAATAAGCAAACTAGCTAATAGAATTGCTTCCACTTTGTTCTCAATCAAAGAGCATCTCAAAAATAGTTCATGGAAGGAATATGGTATGAGAGGTTCAGGTAATTCCCTCAAGAAACACTTAAGAATGACTGCCACATCGATGACATGATGTTCGTATCCAAGCATACAGCCTCGGTCCAAAGACAACTTGAAAAAACCATGTAATTTACATGTGCATGTAAGTATGAGTATTTCAACAACATATCACAATAATTTCAATGATATAATAATATTAATATGCATACCTATATCTCATAATCTATATTTACTCACATACTTAATGAATTTTATGAACTTGTTATTGATGTCATGAATAGATTGGAAATGATGGAATGTCAATTCTTCTGATAGGGTTCATATTTTTCATTACCTTTATTATGTTTTGCCTGGATCTTGACCCTTCCTTGCGAAAAAGCCCTTCAGTATCTACTTTACTCAGAATATAGGAACACATTTCATACAGTCTTTTAGGCACAACTAATTGTTGACCATTTTTAAGAGTTACAGTCTCATTCTCTAAGTTTGCTAATAGAACGTTGAATAGCTTCTTGGATTTAACAACCTTTAAAATATAGATATAAGAAAAGTTGGGTCCACTTTAAGCAATTTTAAATATTCTAACCTGCACCGATTGTCTACAAGATTTTGCTCTGTGTTTGATTCCATATTTACGAAGATGTTTCACCGCTAAATTCCGTATTTCCTCTTTTTTATGAACATCATTCATAAACATTTTACTCTTATACCACTGATTACAACATTCAAAAAATCATTCAAATTCCATCGCCAACGGTTGAAATCACAGAGTCACAAAACCAAAGTCACGTGTCACGTAACCCTATGATAGTACAGTTACAGAATATTCTGATATTCTGTGAAACAGTGATTAGGAGAGTCCTTAATTTCAACTAAAGAAATATTGATCGAACATGTGCTTTTTATTCTTTCAAATAACTTATATCTTGAACAGTGAGATAAATGCCTCTAAACTCTTATATTCAACATTGAAAATAGTCTAAAATACGAACTCGATTTGACCTTCACTTTACTCAAACGCTAGCGCTATTCGAGATTATCTGATGAAAATTCAGACTACAGATAATTTTCAATACTAATGCAATCGACTCACTCCAGTAATGATGACTTGATAATAATAGAGAAATTACTTTCTATTTCCTGATAAACAATAATGATTAAATCAAAGCATCGCATATTTCATTTTTGACACTTGAAAAACCATCTCTGTGAAATATTGGAACTAAAAGGGAAGTAACCACTTGGTTCCGCCAGGGATACGTTTTGAGCAGGTCATTTTCGTTTGTATTTTGAAGAAGCTGAAGTTTTATTTGTAATTCCAAGCAGTTTTCACAACTTCATTGTACAAACATGTCCAAAATGAGACATATCCGTGTTCCCTAATATTAGCGATATTTTACAGTGTATTCCTTATTATGAAGCCACAAATTGTATTGAAAACTGCAACCGCTTTACAAATTGCTACTAGTTCTACTGAGTATACTATTCAAATTTAGTGGAACGATTTAGTATGAGGTACGGTGCGGTCTGTTTTACACAGCATCATCAACTAAAAAGACTAAAACAGTACACAGCTTCATATGACTTGTACTACACTCCTTTTGGCTAATAGAAGACTTTCCTCGGTTATTTGTAAAAAAGTTAAAAAATTTTACTGATCAAATAACCTGTTCAATAAACCAACTTTGTCCAACTTGTCCCCAAGAGTTGAAACTGCTGCATAAATTCATCTTAATTCAGTTCCAATCTAGCTTGAGAAGATTATAATAATCGAACTTTTGTCACTTATATAATGCCTAATCTCCTCTAAATTTTACGATACCGGAATAAAATACTGCTATCTTGGCCTTCAACCGCCATGAATGAAAGAGTCGATCGATTTTGTGACTATATATAATTAAAATATATATAAAATAGCATCCACATAGAGAGACAAAAACCCAGCCTGCAGTATCCACGTGCCACCATTATGAGCAGACAACGACATTACTCTGCAAAAGCGTTTTACAATTGACACTATAAATTTACAGTTATTGATATGAATTCAAAGATATAACTGCGAATCAAATCATTATCAGCGTTTGAATATAGCAAACTCTTCATACGTACACCTTTCACTAGATATTAGCGCATTATATTTTTTGTACATTTATTATGTATGATTATTTTCATTATTATAATTATTTATTATGTATTTATCTGAAATTGAACTGTTAATGAAACAAATTCTGCCTTGTAACTAAGTCAAAGTTAAATTCAACTAGTACAACTATAACTTGAAAAAACATATTTTTAAAGAATCTGCTAAGTTACGTCACAGATAAGACTTAGTTCCATTGATTATTATATTCCTAATATATTTGATGTAAATATAATCAGACAAAAAAGTTACAAGGCCCTTTAGGACCAACCCGGCCTATTTTCTGAATCTTGGATATTCTTTTCACGTGGTTCGGGATATTAGCCACTGCTTGAAGTTGGCCTCTAATACATGACCAGACCGATTTCTCAATTTTTTTTGTATTTATTCATTAAATCATCACGCACAGACTAGCACACGGATATATGGATTCTAAGAGGATAAGCAGATTTCACTCTAAAAGTATCTATAACGTTTATTCAAAAATGTATCTAAAGTAATAAATAATCATCAGCAACTATTTCTGATCTCTAACACTAGAGGTATTTACAGAGGACCCCCGTTGTTAATAACCGCAATTTCTTCTTCATCAAGGGGCTTTCTTCTGTATCTAGGAGCTATCTGGAAATCCCAAATAGCTTCTTCATGCTTCTTTCCAGACTTCGGCACCTCGCCTTTCGGTTGTTGTGCGGTGGAAGAGGCAGTTTGCTGATCTCTGGAGGAACCATATCTGAATTTGATCAGTCTTGACCTCAGTCGGGGAGAACAAGAAATAGAACGTGTTGTAACACAGTTGAACATGTTTCAAAACAACGTCTTAATCGAAAAATCAGCTAAACACTACAATATTTGAATTTGTCAAGTTGAAAATATAAACCAAATCTTATGTCATACATACATCGACTACTACCGACCTTGTTTGGTTTTCCGTCTCTCTTGTAAATTAAAGTTATATCGATGGTCGTAAACGTAACCACTGTATAAAAGAAGTGTCTACTTCTACACGGTGCCGTAATCAATATTCCTTTCTCTCTTCTTGACTGGAACGATATGAAAAAGTGATCATTAAATATCATAGGCGTTTTCTGGCGCTCATGTATTCAAAACATATTCGTCTGTGATTCAAATAATACATTCATTCTAGCGTTGAAACGATGATGTCACATCAACTATGATTTGAAACGTATTCATGATGATTCAAAACTAGCGTGAGGTTGGTTTTGAAACGGAATTTGATGTTACGTTATGTCAGTTTTTGCTTTATTTTGATCGTTATAGTTTATAAGTTGCTGAAATTTTGTATCAAAATCGTTGTAAGGATATACAAAATGAAGCTGGGGAATTATTACTTCCACAAATCCGATTGTAACTGAGGCTGGAGAAAATTGAAAAATTTGTTATTGTTATTGAATTTGACATCGGACACAAATTGAATAATTCCATTCTGGCGATTCTTATTATTAATGAGGTCACTACCAATGGTTCCTGAATGGTTAAACGCTGGAAAACACCTCATTATTGGTGGCATTTTTTAAATATCATTTCAGTGTACAATAAGTAAACCTGACATAAATGTACCACATAACTACAGCAAAGTTCTATATGTACATCGTAACGTATTGATATAAAATTGAAATTTGGAAAAATATCAACGGGAGGAGAAAAATTTTTATAACCTAATTATGATATAGAAGTTTTTAAGGATCACCTTTTATCATTTCCAAGAAATGTGCGATATGCGTTCTAGTTTACACCGTTCTGTTGTAACTTTCCACATCTTTTCACAAACGAACAAACAAGATACAACGATGGCATGTTCGTATTCGGGTTATTTTAGGTTAGGTATGTGATTGACGGAAAAGGTTCTATGCAAAAAATTCTGAAAGATGTTCAGAAAAGTAGCTGTTGGCATATCAGGGGGCGTAGATAGTGCAGTGGCGGCGCTACTCTTGAAACAAAAATGTTCAGCAGACTAAATATTGAAAGGAAATGATATTACCATGGTTTTTTTAGGTTTTGAAGTACAAGGGGTGTTTATGCAAAACTGGGATATAAGGGATGAAAGAGGAGTATGTTCAAGTGAGGAAGATTACAAAGATGCCAAATTTGTTTGTGAAAAATTAAACATAAAATTACATCATGTAAATTTCACCAAAGAATACTGGAATGATGTATTTTGGTAGATTTTGTTGTACAAAACTGATTGATAAGTAACTCCCCTCACATTTTTTTTAGCCCATTAATTAAAGACTACCAATCAGGGTTAACCCCCAATCCAGATGTTTTATGCAATAGAAATATCAAATTCAATTATTTCTATAAATTTGCTAGAGAAGTATTGAAGGTTGATGCCATAGCTACAGGTCATTATGCAAAAACTAATTTTGGCCCGTTTATGGAAAATTTTGATCCTGATAAAGGTATAAACTAAGTTCGAGAGTTGTGATGGTCATTCAGAAACATATATTCTAGGTGCCAGACTATTATTAGCTAAAGATACAAAAAAGGATCAAACTTTCTTCTTGTGCCAAATACAACAAGAGGCTTTGAGAGGAACTATTTTTCCTCTAGGAGATATCATGAAATCAGAAGTGAAAAATATAGCTGGAAATAATGGCTTGGAAAAGATATCTCTTAAACGAGAAAGCATGGGAATATGTTTCATAGGATCAAGAAATTTCCAGGATTTCATTCAGGAAGTATGTAATAACTTCCAAGTGATTTTCATTTCAATTGATTTTCAGTATATTTCAGACAGGCCTGGTGTTTTTGTGGATATCGATACTGGTAGAGTTGTTGGTGAACATAAAGGAATTCATCAGTGGACTCTAGGACAAAGGGCGAGACTCCCAGGCCTCTCTATGGCATATTTTATAGCACAAAAAGATGCTGAGAAAAACATAATTTATGTTGTAAGAATCCCCCTATAAAATATTAATGGACAAAAATGAAAACAGACCAGATCGTCACAAATTTTCTGATGGTTTTCAAATTTTTTCCCATTACCTGCAATGAATTTTATGTTCTCTGATTCACATCTAGTTTAATTGTATAGAATTCCATTCATTGATTTCCATAGGTTTTTGGTGAAGCGTTTGTAACTTTTTCTATCAATTTCAGGCTCAAGGCACAGACCATCCTATACTCTACACAGATCTATTTTTCACAGGACAGCCTCACTGGATACATTCTAGGCCACCAGAGTTGGTTCGGGGCAATATCTTAGAATGCCTATTCAAATTTCAACACACTCAGGAATGGATACCTTGTGAAATTTATGAAACGCCACTTGGAATTACCATAAGACTTTCGAGAGAAAAACGGGCAATTACAGGAGGACAGTATGCAGTTTTTGCAAAAAACGGTGAATGTCTTGGCAGTGCTAAAATTAGGAATTCTGGGGTTTCAAAGTTTTCCTGTGATTATTCAACAAAATGGAAAAACACTGTCACTATTTAGTAATGAATAAATCAGTTGAAAATTGTTACATTTTAATTTTCATAAAGTACCCAACTGTCCAATTAAGTTCTGTGAAACTAACTTTTTTTATGACGGGAGGAGTATCCCCTTTCTGACCTATCATTCATATTATGACGATCATATTTTTCACTCTTATATGGTTTTTCCTTTTTTGATTTTGTGTAACTTTCATCGGAACTACTGTTATGCCTATGTTTGCTCGATTTCTTGTGCTGTCTTTCATCAGAACTATTTTCTCTACGTTTCTTTGGTTTGCTAAAACTTTCTTCCTCTGAGCTACTCTCATCTCTTTTCTTCTTCTTTTTCTTTGACTTTTTATTCTTCTTTCTGTCTGATTTGCCTTCGTCTTTCTCTTTCTTTATTTCCTGAAATTGAAATAAAAATAAATGAAAATTATCAAATCCTTGAGCTACTTCTCTAGTAATATAGTCGGAAAACTCAAAAAAGGCAGATAAATATTGAAGTTTTTTTAATACAAACATGGCAAACTCGTCTGCCACTGTAAAGTGTTCAATATTTGTCTGAATAAGAGTTGGCAACACTTCACAGTTAGTAGTAATGGGTATATAATTGAGGTTGTAAAGTGATCGAATAAAGTTTATGAGCTGAAGATAAATCGTATATCATAATTCAGTCAATAATTTGAAATATAATCCCAAAGGTTATAACTACTTCAGAAATCTCTATAACAATTATAAATATAATATTATCGAACATGAAAATTGAATCAAGAATATTTGTCAGTTTGGAAAGTAATCAATCTGAATTCTTCAATGATTTTCATTCATACAATGCTAATTACTTTGATTTCTACTTCAAAGTGTATTATAGTACAAGTGGAAAGTAGTTATTTCAAATGGGTTAGTTCCAGATTTCTATAAAGATAAGAGAATACTCTTTATTTCCTTCCCTAGGAAATTTTAGAAGTAGTATAGCATAGACTTGTGCATGCTTTATAATAACTATGTTCAGGTATATTTCTTTAAGAACAAAATTCAGAAAACCCCTTTCAATGTGAAAGAAAAGAAATTTTTCTTACTAATCTCACCTTGTCTTCAATTTTTTCTTGTTTAATGGGATAAATAGGCAGTCTTTGCGGTAGCTTTATGTCAGATTCAATTTGATCTTCAATAGTCACCCTCAAATCTTTTGGAGGAGTTTTCCTAACGGGAACAGCTTTTGGTGCACAACCTTCCGAATATAAATTTTTAGTCACTTCATCTGTTTTCTTTCCCTCTTTGGGTACCTTATAATCAGCAACATGATCAACACGTATGATTCGACCTAGTATTTTGATACCATTGAAATTGTCCACAGCTAAAACCGTTGATCTCTGATCTTCATAGCAAAGAAAGCAAAATCCTTTGGGTTTTCCTGTGTCTTTATCTCTGATGAGGTTTATATTCACAACTTCGCCATACCTGAAATTGTACTTGGCTATATAACGTAGAGGAAAAGTATAGTGGATTTGTGCATCAATTTCAAGACATGAGTCACAGTTTTGTTGGTGGAATTCACATCTTCCATTTGATACCACTTGCTTGCACTTGAATATTGACATTGCAAAACAACTGCTTATCAATTATTCACGACTTGAAACTACTGCATGGATTGACCATTACCATTTATAGTTCAGTTTTTGACAACTTACTGGGAAAATATACATATTATATCACCTTCACTGAGATCGTAAGGAAGCCCTCCAACGAATATCCAAGCACTGTCTTTGTACTGATCATGCCAAGAAGTTTTATTTTTGGTTCTCAATTCTTGTTCACTCAACTTGAGAACATTTTTCATGTTACTGAAAAATTAAAAGTTAAAATTTTCTCGATATAGATATTTCATTGGACACTTACGTTAAGGGATTCATTTTGGAATTCGAGAGAAATCTCTTATAATCAGACTCCAAAATACGTTTTATTCAGAAAATAAATATACATAACCTATGTCGATGATGAAACATCAAACTTTGACAAGTCGAAATTGACAATCTTAAGTCAGTGTTGCCATAATCACAGGTGCAATCGAACTTATTCATGAATCACACGGAGCTTACTCTGAATTTATTTTGAAACTTTGAGTAAGCCTCTGTTTCCCAACCTTATGTCTGTATATCATGAAAACCCAAGCTTTACTAAGCTTGGCTGAAATACTCGACTCAGCTCAAATGTTAATAGTATACACCGCAATAACTTAAGCCATTGTCTAAAATGCTTAAGCCAAGCTTTATCAAACCAAAATTACACGTAGCGACGACTGAAAATTAATGAAATTCTTCAAGTAAATAATGCTCACCACAATAAACAGTTAACTGATCAAAGTTATGCAATTCGAGTAGAAGAAAGTAAACAAAAGCCGGATTAGAAAGCAGTGGTGGAATGGAACCAAGAATACCGAACGTTTCGTCTGCTACAAAGGCATACATCATCAGTTGTGTGTGCAGTAATTAGACTACAACCATTACCAACAATATTACAATCGACTCAAGTATAATAATCAGGTCTAAATGTTCGGCATTTTCAAGTTTGTATTATGAAGCAACTGAAGTTTCAGCAGTAATTCCGATTAGTTTCCCAGTTTTTGTGGGTATGTGTTTGTCGAGATCGAAATATTTCAAAATGAGACATGTGTATTCCCTATATTGTCTAGTTAACCCTAAAATGCATATGCCGATATCTATTTTTGTTCTTCCTTTTACGAGTGGCCTCTAAATGATGAGATATTAGCCAACCATCGTTTTGTCCGCCAACAAGCTACCCACTTACGATCATCGGATGTGAGACCTAAAGGAAACAAAGATACTCAAATTGTGACAGTGATAACCACCCTTCCCCCCCCACCCACCATCTTCAGCCCTTAAAAGGTTCATTTAATGCCCTATTAGTATAATGGGGAATGTTCCTCCTGACAAAAATCATGTAGTTTTCATAAAAGAGCTCTAAAACAACACATTTTAAACTTATCGATTCAACCTTTTTAAAAAATTATTTAAATACTTAAAAAAGAAGAATGAAATAATGCATTCAACATTTAAAGGGATTCGTTTCTATTTCACCATTTGGCAACATCGATTATAGCTAATAAAGGACAATGAATCTCTTACCTGTATGAGACAAACAAAGATGACATATTTCAGAGGCGTGCTGTTCTGTTTATTTATGTGACATATGACATTTTGTGCACCTAACCTAACTTCCTCTATATAAATAAATAACAAAATAACGTTTGTATATATGGCTTGTGGAGGTGGTATTGAACTATAATTTATATTTTGCCTCAATTGTTGATTTATCAAAAGATAATTTTCCTTTTTTAAAGTAGAATATCTAGGT
>WOGR01001308.1:0-20399 GCA_015342045.1 Leptinotarsa lineolata | reverse complement strand
GTCTGGCTGGGGGGAACGGTAGCTTTTTCTTCGGTATCCTTTTGGACCCACCGCGGGGTCTCCAGGGAGTCATCAGGGAATCGATGGCCGCGGTGTTCTGGCTACTCATTGTTCTAGCCGCATATCTTCCTTGGAGTTCCTGAAATCTTATATTTATCGGGATAATATCTATTTGGTTATATAGATCTTGGGAAGGGTGTCTGTAGGGAAGGTTATGAATGTTTCTAAGGATTCTTCTCTCGGTTCTCAATATGCGGAGAATTTGATCAGGGGAAAAGGTGCAGTATATTGTGGCTTTGTGATCCAATATTGGTCTAATGAATGTTTTATAGGTATGTGAGAGAGTCTTACTGCAACATTCGCCTAGCTTGCCTCTCAAAGCTTTTAAGAGATTAGCTCTTTTTCTGACTTTGTCAAGAGTCTCTTTCAGATCGGTGCCCCAGTTGAGCGTATGTAAAAGTGACTCCCAAATAGGTCACCGTGTCCTGTAGATGAAGGTTCTCTCCCAACAGCCTGAGATTCAAGTCGTTGGTACTGAGTTTGGAACGTTTAGTGGTGTGATGGTGTCTGAATAAAATGGTTTGGGTTTTTTGAGGGTTTATTTTGATACGCCACTCATTGCACCACTGCTCAAAGTGATTTATCATCGTTTAGGCTCGTATTTGTAGTATACATGTGCTAGTAGCGGAGGTGTATAGGATAGTATCATCCGCATACGGCAGAATTTTTTGAGAAGAGGGAGAGTCATGCATGTAGATTAAGAATAGGATTGGAGCTAGGACTGAACCCTGAGGAACACCAGCTTTGAGGGTAATAGAAGAGGAAAGTGCATTTCCGACTTTTACCCGGATTTTTCGGTTAGTGAGATATGACGCAACTATACTAATGGAATGGAGGGGAAGTTGGATGTGAATAAGTTTCCAGATATAAGGTCTGTATGCCAGACCTTATCGAATGCTTTTTCAGTGTCTAATAGGATGGCGATAGTTCCGAAGGAGGAGTTAATGATGAGTAGGATAATCAAAATTCAAATAATGAAGCTTCAACATATTTTGGAAGAACAACAGAAAAAGTGGCTTTATTTTTGAATAAATATGATAATAAAATTGCATATAGAACGGGTTATACGTTGGGGAAGTTAGTTAAAAATAATAAAGACAAAACTTCCAAATTCCAGAGTATATAAATTGAATTGTGAAACTCGTCCTAAGGTTTATATTGGTCATACTGGCAGAACATTTAGAAATCACATACACGAACATCAAATGAGCTATGTAATAAGAAAACAAATTCAACATATTTAGGTCATCTTTTGAAAAAAAATCATATCTTTACCGGAGATTTGGAAATTCCAAATATAGAAAATGAAGGCTCAAAGCTAAATCATCTGGAGGCAATGGAAATTTATGAACTCAAAAATTCAAACATTATACCAAATGGCCAATTGGCCATTATGGCCATTATACCCTACTGAATTTGTTTTCTCAAAAACCGAGGTATCTTAGTCTTCGTAGATATTGTATTATTGATGTTGAGTTGAAAGTTCATGAAATTACCATGAATCTTCAGTAAGTAACGACTGAATCAATCAGAAAAAAAGTGTCATTCTATCTCTAATGCCATTTGGAGTGAGACTAGAGAAAATTTGATATTTTTTCCTCAGCAGATACCGTCTATAACAAAATGAAATCACAAATAATATATATTCATTTTCAACCACTCAACAACGATATACGTTTCGACCTTTCCGCTATATTCAGGTTCTAAATCATTGTAACATTACAAAAACAAAGACATTAGAAATTTTTGTGAACACTACACTATCATAGTAAGTGTATAGGAATGAAATTCTTACAGAGGCAATGAGGATACAGTAGAAAACTAGAAAAAATATGAAGATGTTTTCTGGTTTGTTTGGTTTTTCATTTAATTTCCATCGTCTATGTACGATGGCTCCTTGAACAGGTTGAAATTTTATTTATTGCTACTGAAATTACTTTTCTCCCATTTTTATTAATATGTCAAAATGACTGAAATGTACGTCGGTATTTTATGTGTGATAATGAATAATTATTACTTCTAATTATATTTGGATAGAGACTGAATCTACCGAGAGAAAACTACCAAATCATAATCATAAATGTACTGATGAATTTCAGCAGATCATATCAATTCATTGAGAACAATATGAAAGTTGTTACCCATACATTTCTCAATTGAATTCCTGACATAACTATTAAAGGAAGGCAAAAAGCAACATAGATTGATAAATTGATTTTAATATATTCATGAATGAAGATTCACAAGAAAATAATCATTTTAGATCAATTTTGAGCGTTATAGAATGAAACTAGTATAAACTATATTTCTGTGTTATCTACATTTACTGCTATTGAATATAAGAAAAATGAAACGTTACGTTAATGGTTTTCACTTCAGTTATAGATCTTCAACTGGAATATATCAAAAAACTTCTCTTCTAACAATTTTCTTCAAATTTGTTCTTTGTAAAATAATATAGGAAAAACAGTAACGAGTATAAGAACGAACCGAAGCCAACCGACCCTCAACGAGAACCGCCGACTGGACTCGGGCAGTTATGTTTTGAATCTCGCAGTCGTTTGGTCCGGAGATTGAAACATGTGATTAATGATGAAATACCACTCATGAAAAACATTCCATCAAACAGAAATGATTAAATCTGATTTGATAACTTCTGTTTCAACTAATGATCTATATTTCCGAAAGTTTATAGCAATAACAATATCAAACGAAGTTTGGCACCAATTAATACATCATCTCATTCTGAACAACTATTTATATGAATCCTATAATGAAGAATCAGTAACATGATTGTTTATAATGAAGTTCGGTGAGAAAAGAAAATTCTACACAAAGTAGGTCAATCGGCAGGAACAGCGTCAACACTATTTCTTCAGTGGGCACTTCAGGCACGGACCAGCCATGTGGTCTGGTGAAAATGTATGATCCGTCGTCAGGACGATGCAAAGGCGTTCATGCATATGTAACTCCTCCCTCCTTAAAGACAAACCTAGGGCTAGTTTGGTTGGCTAGGTGCCGCAGCTTCTGAGGTATTTCCCCGTTGTGGAGCAAGATGGTAAGGATAGCAGAGGCGGTGGTAACATACTATGCCGGCTATTATTATATATTATGATAATGCATCCTGTAATGCAAATGAGGATGATAGCCCAAAGTAGGAAGGTTTCATCCAAAAAATGATATGTAGGTAGCAGAAAGATTTTGTGGGAATGAATACTGGCTGAAAGATGAAATATCGTTCAAATGTAAGCTTTTCAGCTGAATACGTGCAGTATGGTTGGAAATCAATGGGAGATTCAATATAGGAAGTTGAAGTAGGGTAAAATGTTGAAGTGTTTCTTCTTCGTAGTGGAAAACTGTATAAAAAAAATTAATATTTCTCGTAAAAATTCAGAAAGTATGTTCCTGATACGATAAGTTCGAGTAGAAGTTCTTCAATATCTTTTTTAATATGATTTTTTCGTTGAGTTATATGAAATCGTTCATTGCCAAAAATATTTTCTTGTGAACATATTGTTATAAATCATGCCCTAAGGAAAATAACGCCGGCCGCCACCGGTAGGCATGAACCAACTCAGACGCGGCTAGGAGCGCGCTCATTCCAAATGAAGTTTCGCGATTTTTCGATGTTCGCCGGCGTTCTAGATCTAACGAGAATACCCCTACCGGCGCTTTGATGGAATTCCAAATGATATTCCACCATCTTTGATTACCAAATATAAGCATCATCCACTCGCCTATAAACACAGTGAACTTTGAGACAATGCGATACACGGAACGATCTAATAAGGCAATAGATATTCAAATAACAGTTGAAGTTTTAGTTGAAGGGTTTTGTTATATCAATAATGGAATGAAGTTCAGTTTGATTATTTTTCAGTTTAGTTGTTGGTGAATCCACGGAGAAAACGTAACATTTGGTGTCAGAAGCGGAGTAATTGCCTGAAAGTTTTTTGTTCTATAGTGAAAACAAGGAGTGTCGAATACAACGAGATCGAAAAGCATGAGAGACTATGTCTTGGCAGAATCATGTCGTTGGAATTGTAAAGGCTGATTCGGAACACTGTTTCAAATCAGAAAACTGTACACACCTCAGAAACTTTTGATGCTTCTTTGAAGTATTGTTATTATGTATGAAGCTCCGCCCCTAAGCATACCCTGAAGCTTCTGGATTCCATTCAGAAAAGAGCCATCAGACTGACTGTAGACGCGAACATCACTTGCAATCTAGATAGTCTGGAACATCGAAGAAAGATTGGAGATTTGTCTCTCTTCTTAGATACTTTCACGGAAAGTGTTTCAGTGACTTGGCACATTTGATTCCACCAAGAGCGGTACATATCAGGAATACGCGACGGACTGTGGCTGCTTATCGTTTTGAGGTTCAACTCAGTGCACCTCGAACTTTACTCTTCAAGATTTCTTCCCTTAGGAGAACTGCGATAATGTGGAATAGACTTCCTGGGAACGTTTCTCTAAATGGATTTAATCTACAGCGATTTAAATCCAATTTGAATCGCTACTTCTGCACAGGCACTGCCCTTAGAGCGCCTTAAGAATTTTCCTGTAGTGCTTGTGTTTTATTCTTGAAAAAATGTTGTGAAGTAACTTGATTTGAAATATTTTTTATTTCTTACTTCAATTTCGTTTTCAAATGTTTAGTTTCTAGTTTTTTGTGCATTTTTATTCCTCTGTAATTTTATTCCACTTGTAGTTGTATTGTAATTTATATTTTCAGATATTTATTTTAATTTTATTTGTTCTTTCAGATATGTCAAATCATATCAATATCATATAAGACAATGGAAGTCCGAACAAGTAATATTCACCAAGAAACATTGTCAACCACTTTCCAACAATCCTACCATTCAGTTCGTTCCTAGCTTTGTAGATATTGTATCCAATTGTGGAAATGACAGAGACGCTTTCGTAACTTGCCCACTACTCAAAAGTAGAACTCAATTCAAAGTAAGATCCCGAATGAGGATATAATCAGATGCCCATACCAATGGAAAGCAAAGTAAACTAGAAACCCGAACCCTGAAGAGGCATAAGCCTATAACAGGGCCCCTATTATACTTAATACTCATTTATTGTAATTACCAAACCAAAAATGAATAAAAACGTTGTTCAGTTCAGTTCAGTTCAGTCTGGGAGCCAAATAGAGCAACTGTCGAACCTATTCAATGGGCACATGGAAATCTAGCCGACAAAATGTGGAAATAAATTTGAAAAACTATCAAAAAAATTTAGGTGTCATGAGATTTAAATAAATAATGAGAAAAAAATTTATCACTTCATAATATCCTAATTTTCTTTCAGTCGAGGGAAATATTGAAAAAAACAAAATTCTTCATTTCCTATTTCTCTTTCCGATTCTAAGGAACATAGAACAACAAATAACTCCTATAAAATTGGTTTGATAAATGATACTTTCCTTGTCTGAAAAAATTGTCCATAAACTTCAGCATCTGCCGAAATAGCTCAGTTGGGAGAGCGTTAGATATATTAGATGAACTCATTTATAATGCCGTCACAACCCTAATCATCAAATACAAGAGCTTTCGAACTTATCCTGATTATTAGCGCTTGATGGAGTGAACGACGAAGTTTTGCATTACGAAGTATTCTTAGAATTTGATGTTATTTCATAGTTATAAGTCTGAACATCGGGCTTCGCGGGGATCGAGGCAGTTAGACGAGATATTAAAGGGGCATAGATCAAAGTGAATGATGCTTTGCGAAGAATATACAGAGTTTCTTTCTGGCTTCAACTAGTCAACTCGCTGCTGATACTAGCAGCAGATACTATATATTAAAGAAAAATTGAAGACATAATCGTTTAGTATCGAGAATTGAAATAAACTTGCTCTTGGCGAGCTGTACATGAAAAATAAAGTCCTCTCTTGTCAAGAGAAGATAACCTCGTCTTGAGGTTTGTCGAGAAGCGATTTTTCAAGAGAAAAATATTCTTTCGTCTCATTCGGGACGAGACTACATGGAACAAAATACTAAAATATCTTGTCTTGGCGGCAACAAAATGAAGTTTTCGAATGAGTTTTCATTGAAAGTGTCGATGGATGAATACATTCATTTCTCGATATATTTTTTCAATAATTTCTGAACCGCTTGGTGAATTATTATGTAATCCTTCAATTTTTTTATTTAATTTTCTAACGTATTCCAAATATAGAGATCATTGAATATTATTTTCGTCAAAAAACATAACTTGGATTTGCCACGCTTTTACTGTACCCTATAATATCAATAATTCGTCAGAATCATCTATGATTTGCCTTATACAATGGATAGTAAGATCTCATCTTCGAGGAGAGTTAAAAATATTTTTGCTGGAAAATAGACAAAACCTGACAATGATATTATTTCTTTATGATATTATAACTATTAAAATCAAGTCACCATTGATGTTATCTTCGATACCTGATATGTCTGTTTGTCGTACTCGTATATCTGCTATGTTCAATATATCTTTGGTATCACATATTGGGAATCCATTCGTAGCCATGCTAAAATAGCCAACAATATCAATTCACTTATCAACGTAGATTGGACATTACCACCAGTACCTTTCAGCGTGTCATTCTGAATCATCTACTGAATATGTCACTGTGAATACCATTTAATCTTCTTCTTGGAAATGATCACTTGGTGATTAAAACACGTGTTGAGGTGTTGAAAATAACGATTTGGTGTTGGGATAAAACTCCAGTAATAATTATTACATATTTGATGAGATATCTCAAAATAATTTTAATCACCTTTAGGCGTGTCATTCTGAATCATTTAATGAATATATGTATGTTCAACCCGGACAACAGTGAAAATTACCAACGCGGTTGAACCGCGTTTTGTAATTTTCATCTTTTCGACATTTTGACTTCTCGTTTGAAGCCAAGTATGAAGTAGAAGTATCATAATAGATACCTGGTCTGCCGAAATTGGATTTTTGACTACCTGTTTGACCTTCAGATGTGTTTGGAGACAACAATGGACTCCATGATTGCGGCAGTCTCTGCAAATTATCTCGCTTATTAACACAGTTGGGACGCTTTTCAATTTCGATGGCTTCACGAATTATCCTTTCGTTATTCCAATATTTCGATAAAGATGGTAATAAATTTTATCGAAATATTGGAATAACTTTTGCTATAAGAGTACACTTCCGTATGCTGATTATGCAAATATTTTATCCATGTAATGAGGCCAAATTGATTACAAAATAATAACAAATTAAATGAATGAAATATTATTCTCCTACCTCACAAGTTTTTCTATAATGGATATATCTATTGAGAAAGAAAAGAAGTGATTTCAGAGGGTTGAGTATTTTTTTTTATATTGAATTTGGATGCAATACTCGTCTGTTCAAAGTTACGAAATCATTTCAATGTGCTAGATCACAACCCGATCCCTGTACTCCGAAAATGTTTTGAGTTCATTGCTGCAACAGCAATTTAATTAAATTTAACCCTCGCTTCGTTCCCCACAAGTTTTGTAAACGGCTCCGTGAAAGAGCTGGATCCTTCCCTCAATATTCCTTCGAAAATATAGTTTTTTTATAATAGCCTCTTCAAACCTCCCCTTAGGAAATAAGTAACCAAAACAATTCAGTGCTGCAACCCCGATACATTGCAATGTAATACTCAGTGTTGTTGGTTCAAATCAACATCGAAACCCTCTGTTTTAATATTTGCAGATCCCACGAAAATCTCTTTACCCCTCTCTACCGATTCTCTCCCTGTCGTTCCCTTCCGTGTAGATGGGGAGACTTTTATTACGCTTTCAAAGGCTTTCATCACATAAATATTGTCTTATAATATTAAATGAAAGCAGTGAGTGCCATCTCATATGTATTCTAATATAGAGAAGAGCGTTTTGTCACCTTCGTATGAACTGATCAAAAAAGATAACATATCTGGAATTAGAATTTGATTTATTGAACAGAAAAACTATATGTACGAGATCTACTCAAAAATTTTGGTGAATTTACATTTTTCTTAAATAATATTCAATTGTCTATTCATATCATGTTCCCTCCAAAGTAGTCCCCATCAGATATAATACACTTGTACCAGCGTTTTTTCAATTCTCGAAACAGTTCTGATATGCTCTTTCTGGTATGTCCTTGAGCTCTCTTGGCGATTCGGTTTTTATCCTCTCAATCGTCGTCTTTGCATGGGTTTTTTCACTCTTGGGAACAGAAAAAGTCACAAAGACTCAAATCTGGTGAATACGGTGGCTGAGGTATGATTGCGGTGATGTTTTTGGCCAAAATCACGAGCAAGTAATGATGAGTGAGCAGGTGATGTGAAAGCCAGGAATTGTTTTTTTCAAAAGGACGTTTTTTTCGTATTGATCCTTGCAAGCGGCACATTACTTCAAGATAATACTCATTGACCGTAAGAACATGTGGCAAGAACTCCTGATGCACTACGCGACGGTAATCAAAGGAAACAGTAAGCAAAACCTTGATATTTGAGACGATTGAACTTTAGTATTTATGTCATTATCGTATACCCATGATTCGACACCATTTATGACCCTCAGAGGTAAATCTGGATCACTGTTGACATTTTTTTTCATATTTTCTGATAATTATTTATTTATTTATATAAAAGGAATACAAACGGGACTGACCCAAAACAGTATTCACTATATACCATTTTATGAACCTTCAGATGCACTCCTAAACTTCTATTACGAAAACCGGTTAAACAATTCAAATTTTGAGTTTGTAGAAGTTAATGACGTATTTGTTTACACAACTTTTTGTGAGATCACTACAAATGCTATGGAATGTGATCAACTAAACCTTAGATTAATTAAATCATGCTGCCATCATATAATAACTTACATAACCAATATAATAAATATCTGTCTTTCTAAAAACGTTCATCCCTCTGTGTGGAAGAGTGCAATGGTTAACGTGTTGCTGAAAAAAAGTATTATTACTGAGTTTAGAGACTTGCGTGGAATCAGTATTTGCCAACACTATCAAAAGTCTTAGAAAAGGCAATGTTGAGAGAATATCTTGAGAGAATCTCATTGATGCCAAATACACAGTCTGGATTCAGAAAAGGTCATAGCTGTACAACTGCACTCCTACATCTTAGTGATGACATAATGAGAGCAGCGGATCAGGATAAGTGCACGATATTGGTTCTCCTAATTTCAGCAGAGCATTCTGAATCATACCTTGAATCATAAACTTTTACTAAATATCTTACACCGTATGTGGTTATCTGATAACGCTGTCAAATTTATGGGCAAGTATCTGGAAAGTAGAAAGGAGCACGTTTGGTTGGATTCTCAAGTGTCGAATGATCTGGAACTGAAGGCAGAAGTACCACAAGGATTAGTTTTACGTCCCTTGCTCTTTACTATTTACTCGTCAACCTTGCTAAGGAAACTTGAAACCTGTAATTTACATCTTCACGCTGACGACACTCAATTTTATCACAGTTTTTATCCAGAAGATGTCAAAGAAGCCTGCGGAGTCATAGACTTTGATATCAGACAATTTATCGAACTAGCAACTTCACACTCGCTATTAATTAACACAGAAAAATCTAAAATTATCATTTTCGGGTCAAGAATCAATGGGAGTGAAATCATCAATTCAGATGAAATTTACATAAATGGAGATACACTTCATGTTGTGGATGAAGCCAGAAACCTTGGCGTTTTATTTGATTCTCATATGAGGTTTGAAAAACACACCAACAAACTCATCCAACGAGCCTATGCCTCCCTCAAACTATTATACGGTAATAGGCAATGCCTATCAATTGAATTGAAAAAAATGTTGTGTGAGAGCTTAGTACTAGCACAATTGAATTTTGCGGATACTCTTTATGGGCCGAACTTGACGAGTCACTATAAACAAAAAATTCAAAATATCCAGAATTCTTGTTTGAGACTTATATATATATATATGGAATAAGAAAAAGAAACAGAATATCTCACAAGATCAAGGAAGTAGGATGGCTAAATATGGAGAATAGGAGAAAACTACATGCTGCCTGCCTCTATCACAAGATTTTCTTATATAAAATCCCTTCTCACCTGCATAGGAAAGTGACGTTTCAAACCGATATTTATAATATTAACATCAGGTTCAGAGGCTCTTTAACACCTCCCATTTTCAAAACCCAGTTATTTGAATGCTCCTTCAGTTACCAGTATTCAATGCTATTCCTGAACTTTTGAAAAAACTGCCAGCCTCTCAGTTTGAAATCAAATTTAAATTATATCGTTTTCAAAATCAATAACATGATGAACGTTTCTCTACTCCGCTTTTTTATCTTCTTCTATTTTTTCCTCTTTGAGCAATTCCTGAGCAATTATAGTTTGCCTAGTTTTGTATCATCGCCAGTCACTGATCTACATTCATGTATTCATATATGCTACTTCAATACCCATGCAGAGACTTTTTTAGGTTAAGTGGAAGAACAATTCAGCAGCTATTTGCATAGCTGCGAAAACTAAACTTTGCCTTTTACTATAACTTTATATATGTAGTTAGAACTTAATATTATTTTTTTGTGTGGTTGTAGTAACGAATACGTTTATTATTATTATATGTCATTTCTCGATATCATTATCTAAATCCATGAATAGTTTTCAAAATTGTTCGATGTTGAGTGCATGGAGTGATCGAAAATAATATAAAAAGAAAAAACTAAGAAATGATACATCTAATAACACAGATATACATAAACATATATAGACACAAATATCAATCAAGTCTTTGTAGCCAGAAAATTTGTTTTCAAGGAGTAGGAAAACTTTCAGAATTAGAAAGAGAAAATATCAGTAGAGATAGAACTTGACCGCGTATTGTATCATACGTTGCACCCATGCATTTGATAGTTCAAAAAATAGTTTTTTTGAGATTTTTCGTAACGGTATGGATGTTGATGCCTAGTAATATACGAAGCATTGAGGTGAATGTTACTAAGGATAGCAGGCGAATCAACCAAATTATTTATGACTTTGAAGAAAAACTTCACATCTGAAATTTCCCTTATATTCGCTAGTGTTTAGTTCATTCCGAACGTATATATGGTTATTGGGGAGAAGTGAAAAACATTTTTTAATGAAATAGTCTATGAATATATTCTGTACCCTGTACCCAGAGCCATAACTTAGATCGCTATTGATATATGATATATAAAGAGTACTGAGAGTCTGTATACTCTTGAATTCCCGATAAGTTCTCTTTATGTAACCTAGCATTTTGTGAGTCTTTTTAGAAACGTAGATTATATGTTTGTCGAAGAGCATTTCAAAATCAAAGTCCTGAGTCTTTTATTTCCGAGACAGTTTGTAAGAGAAGAGAAGATATTTGATATGAGTGATTTTTTTTCGCGTCCAAAAAAAATATGGTAACACATTTCAAAATACAGATACAGACTATTCCCCTCACAATAATTATAAAAGGTATTGATATTCTGCTGCATCAGCGTGATGTCGTCAACATCAGGAATTGTATGGTATATTTTTAGATCAATAGTATACATTAGAAAATTAACAAATCGAAAGCATTGGGATATATCCATATTATAAATATTGAATAGGAGTGGCCCTAGATGTGATCCTTGAGTCACTCCGGAGGTGATTGTGCGATATTTCGGTTTGTGGTTATCGACTGTTACCGCTTGACAACGATCAGTCACATAAGATTCAAGCCAGTCCAGCAGATTCATTCATTCATCAAATCCTGAACGATGCTCATGAGACGGTTCTCGAATAAAATTCCAAAAAAATTGCATGGCATGAGCCAATCGAAAAGCCGACATTCTCAGCAACTCCTCTAATAGTGATTCGACGATTCTCCATAATAATTTTCTTCACTTCATCAACATTTCCATCAATTGTTGATGTGCTGGGGCATCCAGGGCGACAGTCGTGATTCACATTTTGTCGACCTCCTGTGAAAAGCTTGTGAACATTTTTCCGACTCAGGGTATAGTCACCGTATGCCACTGTCAATATTTCAAGTGTTTTTGAGCACCTAATTTTATGTTTCAACATTCACTCCATTTTTTGAGAGCCCCGCATTCCCAACATGAATACCAGAAATTCATGCCAATATTATTTGAAAGACATTTTGGTGAAAGAGCCAATGTCTCCCAAACTTCTTTCCTAATGTGACTATCAAATAAATATAGATTAATACGGATGGGCCAATGTATGATTATTGAAGATCAAAAATTCAACTTCATTTTGAAAACATCAACATCAACATACATATTCTAACTTCGTTTGAGAAATGAAAAAACCTATGAAATTGTTATACTGTAATTGTTCTATTTTTAGCCAATCCCAAAAAAATGTTCTTTCATAGTTTGGTGCTAAGGAACTTCAACTACTGTGACCTCAACTACTGTGACTTCATATATGGGCCATACTTATATTATTCAATTAGGAAATAAGTTCAGAATTCTTGATACCATCTTATTTATGGAATTCGTAAGTATGATTCTATTTCTGAAGCCTTCAAAAACTCCCGTAGCTTTGCTGAGGGTCCGTTTCTGATAAGACACTTTCCCAAGTTTCTGTTGAGAGTAAAGTGTTCAGTTTTTTATGGTTTATTGTTTCATTTATTTTATTATGATCATCTTTGTGTCTTTTAGTTTCTGCAAAGGTGAAGCATACAAATGGAGTGAAATGGTCTGTCATATCTGTACAAAAAATTATCGGTAAAATGGAAACATTTTTTTTAAACTTTCTTGTCTTATGAAAATATGATCAATAGCTGACTGCATATCTTCAGTTACTCTAGTTGGTTTGTTCATATAAGAAATAAAATCATTCAAAACTAGGATGTTCAAATAGTTGTTCGTATCATTATCGTGAATATTTAATAAATTTATGTTTATGTCCCCAAAATAAATTTCTATGTTTTCGTTTGTTTAAGGTGGAAAGGTAGTTTTCCAAGTCGGCAGTATATTTTGAAATGTTTGTTGATGGTGGTCTGTAATATGCTGTCAAACCTATTTTGTTCTGCTTTGAAAGATGGTTTATGGTGAAAGTAGCTCTTAGAAACGATTGTCATTTATTTGCACTACTGTAATATCTGCTGATATGTGGTTTTTGATATATATCATGACCCTATCGCATTCATTTATAGTTTATTCGTTATAGTATTGAGTATAGTCATGAATTGTGAAGTTACTCACAGAATCAATTATTCTTGTTTCTGATAGGACAATTATATCTAGTGATTCTTTAGCCATTTGTATATATACAAGTGGCTCATCCATATGCTTTCGTAGACCCCGTATACTGAAGTGTATCACTCCCAAAGTTTGAGTTTCATCATCCAATCTCTTTCGAAAATAATTATGGAAATTTCCGCATATTTCTGTCTCTATGGTTTGGTCAACCAATTCGTTGATTAATTCGACCATCACTCTATTATACCAATTGAAGAGAAAAGTGAAACTCCCAAGTAAGTATATGTTAATGACTGGAAAGATTATGTACATGAAAACATAAAGAAGAAATTAGCATATCTATTATGAAAAAATTAGAAAAAACAAACCAAAAAAAAAGAAAAATGGAAATATATACTGTTCGCTCAATTATAACATTTAGGATTTCAAAGTTCAATCTACTTTTTCTAAGTCCATTTTATTTCTCGTCATTGTAAACTTGTCGTTGGCGTTCAGATATATTTTTCCGGAATTAGTCCATACTTGCTTCATTCCGAACCTGGAGATTGCTTCGTTGAGAAGTTCAACCTTTATTTGGTAAGGTCTTCGCGGATTATTATTCCTGAGCCCTTCAGATGTTTTTTGTCGAATGAATTTGTTGCTTTATCTCATCGTTTCTCACTTCGAGATAAATTCTCCTGGGTTTGCTGTCATTTTTCCTTCCTCTATAGCAAATTATTATATCATTCGAAGTGATGTTCATATCCATTTTGGAGTTTATCATTTTTATGATTCCATCTCTAGTATCTTCTTTATTGTTCTCACTCATGTTAAATATTCTTGAACGATTAGAGTGACTTTCTTGATCCAGTCTATCAACAGCTTCCTTTATTTTTGTGTTTTAAAATTTTACCTGTCTTAATGCTTCCTTCAATGTTATGGTTTCATTTTCGTCTTGTTGATTTATCTCTTTCAATTTATCTCTCAGCTCCGACACTGAATTTCCCAAAGAAACCATTTTGCTCTCGAGTGTTTTCATAACGGCAGCGGATACGTTGTTTGTGATGGTTTTTACGAGTATATCTGATTTCAGGCATTTACTTACAGCTTGAGAAACTGCGTTTTCAATCTCTTCTCTCACTTCTCGTATTATTATCATTATGAAAACTATAGTCACATATACAATATGAGTTTATTTATCTTCCCGTCGAAATTTGGAAATTCCAGCGGCTCTTTTAACTTTGGTTTTCAATAATTTATAGGGAGCTCACTTTAGCACTACGTAACCAATACATTTGAAAATTGAAGGAATAGCTGAAAATAGCAAATATATTAAGCAAAAAAAGCCCTAAATGCATTCACAGTGGAATAAAATACAAGTAAAAAAAATTGAACAATTGAAAAAAAGAAATTGATACAATTAAAAATTGAGCGATTTCAAACCACGTTTATTCACGACGTTTCGATTGTTAGTATCCACAATCGTCTTCGGGTGATGACTACTTTCAGCTGTTCTTTCAATTTTCAATTATATTGGTTATTTCAGGAATTTCAAATCATTCTACACTTCGAACTGATGAAATTCATTCATCACTTGGGTTGTATAGTTCATAAATTGATGATCCTTCATCACTTTCCCTCCCCTTTTATTACAAAAACTAATTCTGCGTGAAGATATCCACTCAAAAAACAAATCAACTATGCACTGCACAGTTTCAGAGATCATTTCTTTTTGGTGCTGTCAATTGTTTTTTTTTAATTTCTGTATGTTCGCGTGAGTGGTGCTTGTTGATAGAGTTTGGGTAACTCTGAGCTAAACTCCGCCAATGAGTAACAAAATCTCCTGTAACTTTTTTTTCTCATGTAACTTAAAGCAATGTAATGCTTTTTTTCTCGACTCGTACTGTGATATCGAAATTCACTTATCCATTCGAATTACGGTTCAGTATGTGTGGCATTTTTTCAAAGCATGAATAAATCGAAAACGGGCAGTAAGACGGATAGTAACGATTATTCAGTGGGAACGCGTCGTCGATAACAATGGAAAAATCAGGGAATTCGAAATTGAATGGATATTTCCTGGAATACTTGAAGACCTATGCTCAGCGGAAGTCGTTCATCCTGAACCTGAACTGAATGCAACTATTATTCTAGTTGAAGTTCATGACATTTTCAATGAATTTGAATCGACTTTCGATCGATGAGGTACACATGATATGATGAATTGGTTAGTTTGATGAAATTGTATCGTCTGTTTGGAATAGTTAGTATAGATAATGATAATTATAATTGGCAAGACGAATATCGTCCTAAAAGAGGAGGAGAAACGGATTAAATATCGAGATTTTCTCTTCGAACTCCGCAGACTATATCCAGACCACTCTGTCAAGATGGTCGCTATGATTATTGGAGTCCCTGGTGGAATGATGCCCTCTCTACTCTCGAATCTCAAAATCATACCGGCTTGCCGCACTAAGGCAGAAATCTTAGCCTGACAGATGCAGAAAGCTGTCATTCTTGGCTCATTGCGCTTGCTCAGGGCACATGATTGTTGGACCCAATGATCACTTGCCCCACGATGTAGGGAGTGGTCGTTGGTTAATAATGCTGGTGCGACCTTCCGAATGTATCGGGGCTTCGGGAGATAGGGCCTGACCAGCGCACACTATGGTGACAAAAATAATAATGATATTTATTCTCCACTAGACACAGATAACATGTATTGGAATCGTCAATGTACAGATAAAGCCATGACATAAAATTCACAGTGTGAGCACACCGTTGTTATTAAATCAACGACAACAAAATTATAATAAAATAAAATACAGCACAGATACACTTACATATTACGAATCGTAAAATTTTTGCAAACTATAAAAACAATTCCCAATCAAATAATTCTTCAGCAAGTAACTGAATTCATTAAGATTTGTTATATCTTTTAAACATCTAGGGAGCCTATTGAAAATAGTAAGACCTACCCCTTATGGTCAATTTAATGTTGTTTCATATTGACGAAACGGAATATGAAGATTACGTTTTTGTCTTGTGTTCACATTATGAATACTTCCATTTGAAGGAAATCTATCTTTGTTTTTGAAAACATATATTGACAGTTCAAAAATGTACATACAGGATATAGGGTTAAAATTCTAAATTTTCGAAATATATCCCTACAAGAAAACGTACTAGGAACTCCTGCTACTATTCGAATATTTCTTTTCTGTACAATAAACACATCTGAAGCTAGTGTAGAGTTACCCCATATACAAATGCCATATCGCAACCTTGATGCAACTGGCGCGTGATATAATGATAATAGTTGTTGTTCTGTCAAAATGCCTCTGAGATTTCTGAAAAGGTAACACAATGAATTCAATTTGTTCATTACGAGGATGCAGTGTTTTTTCCAAGTCAGACATGCATCAATGGTTATCCCCAGATAACTGAACTGTTGAGTGTTTGATCATTTATTTGAATTTGTACTTTTTCGCACTGTCTTTGACGATTGTGGAATCTCACCAAATGGGTTTTTTCAGCATTGAGGTACAATGAATTGTTTCCGCACCAATTCACAACTGACTTCAGAATACATTCACACTTCTCAAACAGAAGATGATCCACATTACTGGAAACCACCAAGGATGTGTCATCAGCGTAAATCGTTATGAATAAATCTGTGATAAAGTTATCGATTTCATTTATATAAAGAAGGAATAATATCGGACCTAGCACAGATCCTTGTGGTACACCCATCGTGACGTCCAAGCGCTCAGAATCAAAGGTTGTAGTGTTAAACTCACTATGATATTTCAAGCTAACAAACTGCTGTCTATCCTTCAGAAACGATAATAGAGTCCAGTCATAGGCAACATCTCGAATACCATAGGAATGAAGCTTTGATGTGAGTTGATATTGGTTGACACAGTTTGTCCGAAAACCATGTTGTCTGTCTGAGAATATTCGATGTTATTTTAGGAATTTCAGTAACCTATCTAAATAGAAATACTCAAAAATATTGGAAAAACCAGGACTTATCGTAATTGGCCTATAGTTTTCCAGCTTTTCTGGATCCTCTTTTTAAAAATTGGGACAACTTTGCCGACCTTCAATATTTCCGGAAATGATCCAGTTAGAAATGACAGGTTGACAAGGAAGGTGAGTGGCATTATAATGAAGGGAAGAGATTTCTTGATGAGCAATAACGGAATTTCATCTGAGCCGGATGAGTATTTGTTTTTGATTTTGTTGCTAAGCAAAAAAATTAATTCCTCTGGTATAAAAGGCTCTAAGAAGATGGAATGCGGATTCGTATTTATGGGACGATGGTTTAGTTCATCATCTACTTTTATTTTGCTAATAATATCTGAAAGAGTGAAGGAGAATCAATGAAAAATTCATTGAATAAATTTGATAAATCACCTGGGTTATCTTGTAAAGTGTCGTCTACTTTCCATACTGTTCTACTAGGATTGATGATTTTTAATATCTTGTTTTTCCGAGACCCTTTCAGGCCTTAGGCTGCTGATATGCATGTGAAGGTTGAAGTAAACACAATTTAGTTCCATACCAACATATTTAGGTTTTATAGATCTGGGAAAAAAATTTACAAAAAATAAGATATAGAAAATACTCTAAAAAGGAATTCCAATAACACTGGTAAGAGGTAAGCTTGTATAGACATAACGTAGAAACAATACAAAAAACATGGAATACATGTGATGGAACTTTACGAGTGGGACAAGAAGCAACTTAAAATCTTGTTTACGATAGTTCTTGATAGAGATATATAGGAAAGAAAAATAAATGTGTAAAATACGGAGTGGCATTCTAGAAAATGAAACCGCGAAGAAAATCTACTATGTTTACAGTGAAGGACTAAAAAGACTAAACTTCAAGATCAGTAGGAACAAGACCAAAACAATGAGTGGAATAGATTAACAACTGAGCAAAATGAAAGTTATCAAAGTTTCGAAAACAATTATGCATGCATTCGAATACTTAGAAGAAGCCAAAAATTTTGTTTCCCAAAAATTAATCACTCCTAAAAATATAACCCTTTCAATTTGAACAATATTTAAACGTAATTTATGAATGAATTGTGTTCCTTTTTTTCTCATAATGTTATCCAGATTGGTACTGAACAGCCCTAAGGCGCTGTCTATCAGTGAGGATGGCTGTGTTCCATGTAAGTGAAATTTTTACCTTTCATTTTGTATATTGTGTAGAAATCCTGTGGATCATATCTGAATTAATTCTATAACTAATGTTTGGAATACAAACAGAGTAGAAAAAAGTGTTTTTTGTATAATTCAGTGTTGTATAATCCAGTATTATTTTCGAAAGAATTTTTTCTTTCGTGTAATTCAATGTTTATATGAAAGTTGCTGTTTTGGAAGGGCTTTTTTTCGATTTAGTGTCTGAAAGTTACTTCTTTGCATGATCTACACATCTATGTTCAGAGTTACTTCTTTCAAAATTGATTGCTTCCTTCCTTTCTTTGGAAGATTCCCACATTTTTTTGTATCAAGATGGAGTAGTAGAAAGCCAAAAACTTTCCCAAACATTAACAACAGATAATGGAAAGGAAAACAGCTCTTGACATCATCATTTATTACAGGAATGAAAGTTGGTTTACGAGAAAGTTAGTATTTCAATACTCAAACATGGAGAAAAGAAATTGACTGTAACAAAAAGATGGGTAAAAATAGCTTTCGTCACCCTGGAAGAATATACTTCAAAAGCCTCTGAAACGTTGAGATAAGTACCTGTATAAGTTCTTATCTGTATTTTTTCAGCAGCAAAATTTGTTAAATACGACAAGTTACTAATGTACAGAACATTTTTATTTGGGAAAAAAAGTCAAAATTTAACAATATTGAAAAAATTCTTTCTACATTATGATTTTAATTTTTTTGCATACTGTGGATGGTGCAAGTCCTAAAAAAGGTTAATAAAATCTCAAGGGGACTTATTGGATCAAAAGATGAACCGGCTCTCAAGGGAAAATATGAAGGGAAATATAAAAGAAAGGGAAAATATAAAGGTGAAGAACGACATTGAGGAGCACGGACAAAACATTTTAAAGAATAACATGTAAGTAAAACTGAAATGTATATAATGAGAAATACAACATATGGACAGTATAAAAGACAGGAACAGTCAGAAATACTGAAAAAGTTGACCATGAAAACCGTGGTTATGGGACGATATATAATAAACCATTCAGAATAGGAATGAATAGAAGAAAATAAGGAAACAACGGCAGAAAACGCAACAGCCTCTCCTGCCTTTACACATTCGAAAATTGGCAAGACGATTGAGGATTAAGTAAGTTCGTGAGGAATAAAATTGATGTTCCTACCTACAAGCGCCATCTTGATTGAAATATATTAATTGAGTAGCTTGTATAAATTCTTCAAGCCGGACCTGCGCTACATACCTTGATGTTATACGTACTCGATGGGATCTTCATTTGAGCGAAAAATTATTGTAAGGTAACCGTAAGGAAGTGTAACGGTGATGCACGTTGCATTATTGTAAATTTAATGTATGTCAGAGAGGTTGCCGTTTTTCCGCATTGATAAATGAACCTATTACTGGGAATACTGGAAAATAAGGACACATTCATTTTCCGTCGACTGCATCTAATTATTCTTGCGAGTGAGCAGCAAACGAATATTTATGGCGAGTTTGCATACTCAGCAAGACATTTTCAAATAGCTTGAATCTAGAAAAGTCATGCAAAGTGCAAATAGCAGATTTTATGCAGTAATTTCAGAAGTCATTTATAAAAAGGACTTCTGCAGCAGTGTTGTTTTACAACTCTATCTTACTATGTGAAGGTTTTAATTGTTCAACTGAATTCAATAATTAATACAGGGTCTTTCACGACGAGCGTTCGTTAGGAATTAATGGAGAACGATTCAAAATACAAACTTGAAATTTTGTGGTAGTGGCTTTTACAAAATGGCCTTCCTTCTCAACTAAAATATTTTTAACTTCCGGTCTCTTTCCGTTACACCGGAAGTTGAAGGCAACTTCCATATTTCAAATGGAACACCCTGTATTTTATTACATTTCTGAATTTCTCAGCACATTTTAGGCCCACTTTGTATAACAATGCCTATACCCAAATTTGTTAGTTTTCGAGATATT
>WOGR01001307.1:0-20405 GCA_015342045.1 Leptinotarsa lineolata | reverse complement strand
AAAATACAAAGCAAATGATGTCTCTGTTAGGAAAAACAATTTGTATTGTTCATTCTAAAATTGTTCATTCCGTTAACCAGCTGACGAACGTCAACCCTCAGAAGTCGAAACTTGTGCGAGCAAGTGATTAACGAGGCCTTACCTTTTAACGTGCGATTACCAAGCACGGTGGCCCGGCGGGGATTCGAACCCCGGTCTTCCGCTTGGAAAGCGGATGTGCTAACCTCTACACTACCGTGACCACGGAAAAACGTATGTCTGCGAACAATTATTTTCAACAAGGAAGACTAAGTAATGTATGATTAGAAAGCTGCGTTCGTATGGTTACCTCATCAATTCCGGCTGATATTGATCAGCTTTTATCGAAAAAACAGTGCCAAATTTCTCATTCAAAAGTTCAAGTAAATTCGTTTTCCTGTTTTTTCCATGTTTGTTTTTTTAGCATGAAAATTTGTATACGAAATCTTTATTTTAGAAAATATTTTTTTTTATTCTAAAGTTCATTATAAATAAAGTTTTGTAAATTATTATTGAGTGCAACTTTATGTGCGGCCCGCCAAAAAATTTCAAAATTCAAATTGGCCCGTTTATCAAAAAGGTTGCTCACCGTTGATCTAAATCAACCTGTTACTCAATATCTTCAAAAATTCAAGTACTTGCCAACAGAAAGACAGTCGTAATCGTTTTCTCACCAACCCTAGAGAGTATTCTCTATATATTTGTTCGGTACCGTACGGCAAGCAGAAACTTCCCCGATAAATTCGAGGCATCTGTGCTGTTTAGTATGCGGAGAACGATCGCGTTGAGGAACTTGCCAGTTTCTGTAATGTTCATCGGAGGCTTTCTCACTTCTCTCAGGACGTTCCGCTTTCCTAACTTTCATCCTTTGCCTTGCAAAGACCCACCCCCAACCTCCCATTAATTCGATATACGGGAGGGAAAGCGCAGAGACGGAGTCAGCCTAGAAATTCGGATGTCTTTGTTTTTATGAATAGTGAAGTCGTGGAGTAGTAGATCAATTTGATACAAATGTTTATCGGAAGAAAACCTACATATCTCCACTACACAACAAATCATCATGCGAGTGTAGGTATAATAAATTGTCTTTAAAATCTAGAGTGGCACCATTGCCTCGAGCAAGACAGCTGCGCCCCCGGACGAAGCTTCTGCTTACTATGAAGAGAGATAGTCTGGCCAAATGCGCTCGACTGAGAAACAACGGCCATATGAATTAAAGAAGAAGAAGAATCTAACTTCAGGGTGTCGATTTCTGATGATGTTGTACGCACGCATCGTAAAAATTTACTCTCATAATTTTTTCCTGACGCGTCAAAAGAAGTATAATTTGAAAAATTAATCACAATCACTTAACAAGGTATAAACGCTAGGAAATGTATCAGGGTAGTTGGTCAAAGATTTTCTACTTATTTAGCTCAAAAAATTTTCAATTTTCTCCCTGATAGAAGAATAGGTTCTACAGAATCGAATGAGTATATTACAGTTCTTACATTTATTACACACAAAACATGTTCAGGTGTGTCTTCAGGTGTGTATCTACTTTCATCTAATGAATAAGCATCAATATCATTATCAACCTCTTTAATCAGACACATTCTGAATGGAGGCCATATTAATCAAATTTATTGAATTGAAAGTGGTAGTGTGATCAACTCACCATCTTTATTCATCCCCATTGCAAGACATTTCTTCAGACGACATGCTTGGCATTGATTTCTGTGAGCTTTATCCACAATGCAACGTCCAGTACCAGCTTGACACCTGAAACCAGAGAGAAATATTGAAATGAGATTTGGTAAAGGTCAATGGTATGTGAGAGTTTCCACATATTTTTCGCTTTCCGGTTTCTTCAGAAATGGCTGCAAATCTAAATTTTTAAGTAGATCACCCTGTTTTTATGCCTACTCAATTTTTCCAGAGTCACTATTGAAATTGCAAATATAGGTGGCCATGATCGGACGTAAACTAATCTAAGGACCCCAAATGATATCAGAAAATTTCAATCGCAGAGTTTTAGTAGTATGTTAGATATGAATAAGACAAGTTGGCAAAATTACATTTTAGTGTCTAACTGTTATTTTCAAATGGCGACCCTTTTTTGACAAGCACTTTCCGAAAAAAAGGTTTTTTTGACGAATATAACTATACTAATTTATTTGCGATTGAACATAAACATAAGGACATAAATTAAGGATTACTGGGGAAAATACTTGATAATAATTTATTTACTTTTGTTAAGTGTGCCATTGATAGGCATGATGCATAATATTTTGCAGATATTTCCTTCAAGTCTTCTTTGGAGAACAAAAAACTCACTTGGGTTATGACAGTGACATAAGCTTTATGAGCAGAAGGTGAAAGTTTCTTAATTTTCCATAGGTTTAGTTTGATTTTCCGTGAAAATAATGTATAATCAGAGTGAAAAAGTGGATAGGTTGTTATTGTTTTGGAAGAAATTTAAGGAATGCTACCGAGTTGTATGCTCAGAGATATTCCATCAGTATGCTGAGAATCGTTTTAGACAAGAGGGAAATCCAGAAGCAGAACAGAGGTTCATAATAAATGAGAAGACTGAGATTAACGTTCTTGCTATGGTTAAGGTTGACAAAACAGTTTCTTTAAGAGAAATTAGTCGAGAAATGCAGAAAGGCCATGAATCAGCAAGAAAAATACTGAAAAATAGCGGATATCGAGCATTTTAATGTCAGTTACATCAACATCTGTATGCTGACGATGGCGACAGACCACTAGTGTTTTGTGTTTGGTTGAAGAATCACGGTTTACAAGTAATGGCTTGTTTTATAAGCGAATTCTCGGTATTGGGCCCAACAAAATCAACATGCAATGAGAGGAAGGTTTGTCGTCAATGTCTGGGCTGGTATCGTTGGAATCAGAATAATTGGATCAATATTGGTTCAGAGTCAGTTAACAGGGGCTAGTTACTTATGTTCCCTTCAAAATGAAATCAAGGATCATCTCAATAATCTACCTTCAGCAGTTTTACGGCAAATTCCATTCCAACCAGATGGAGCACCCCTCATAATACCAAATACGTTATTGATTACTCAAAAGAGCATTTTGATATTCGAGTTATTGCAACTAGTGGTGCAGTACGGTGGCCTGCCCGGTCAGCGGATCTGACTGTGCTAGATTTCTTCATATGGGGATTTGTTAAAGAAAGGGTCCACTATGCAACAGCCCCAGCCACTTTCGAAATCTCAGAAGAAAGGATTACATTATTTACTAGTGAGAATAATTTAGGAAGCATATTATTCAACGCAAAACCCAATACGATAAGTGGAAAAATCGGGCATATTCAGACTAGAATGTGGTGACTGTTTAGCAGCTCATAAAGGTCAGACCGGACATAATTCCAACATGAGATACGTTAGGTTAGGTTAGGTCAAAAATGAGTGAGTCTATTCGACCCTCCACCGCAACCCTCAAGGGTTTATTGTGGCTCACCCCTATTCAAACTCGACCAAATAAACCCAGCTTCTTGACAAAGCTAATTAGTTTATATGGTGAGTGATCTTTCAGGTCAGATGGTGAAAGTGTGGTTCTACCAAACTCTGAAAATCACGGCGGCGCAGACACAAAGTATATGCTCTGCTGTTTCTTCATATTCCAAACAGAGGCGACACACACTGTCTCCCGACAGTCCGGGCCTCTGCATATGATGATTCAGACGACAGTGACCTGTAAGGAGGCCTGTTAGACATCGTAGTTCATACCTACTGTAGTCCAACAACTTCTTGGTTTTAAGCTTCGAAGGGTGAATGAACGCTTTGGAGTGAACCAATCCTGGAAGATATTGCCAGAAATCTTTAAATCGTTTTCCCATCCAGGTGTTCAATGTTTGTTTGGCAAAAACCTAAAGCAATGCCAATAACATATTCTGGTCCGATGAATCTACTTGCAGCACCCTCCTTTGCAAGGGAGTCAGCTGCCTCATTTCCTTCCAGGCCAGTGTGGCCAGGAATTCAGACCAGAGACAATTTGTTGAGTCTTCCTATTGAGAAGAGTCGTTTCTGGCAATGTGCTACCAATTCAGACCTTTCTCAGCAAGAGCCTAGAGCTTCCAATGCCGCTTGACTTTTTTGTATTTAGACGCTACAAAAAACAATAATAATGAGTATTATTACTTTTAAGTGAAATGAATGACAAATAAAACTTTCATTTCATTTGAAGATGTGAAATACTTTTTTCACAAAAAATGGGGATGATATTGGAAGGAGCGAATTGATAACTTCGATTTTCAGGTTGGGAGAGATATCAGTTCAATTGTTTTGCGTCATATGAATGATGGTGGACGAATTTCAGTTTGTGGATTGATTTCAGAATATAACGAAGAGGAAAAAAAAAGGTAATCAGTTCATTGAAATACATTCAAACCTTGCTCTATCGTCAACAAAAACAAATTTACTTGTGAATCCACATGTTTGTATTTGTATTTCAAAATGGCGAAATGCCCTAGAAAAAGCAAAACATATCCGAGTAGAGTTTTTTCATTCTGATATCGGAACTATCAATAAAACGAATCATAATCTTTTTTGTTCATAAAGAAATTCTTTATGAATAGGTCTCCTACTAGAATGCCTAGATGTCATCAAGGTATGATGTTCATATTGAACTGTACTTCTATGAAAGAAATGAGTTACCACCGTTATTATTTATCGTGGAATATTGTAAAACTACTGAAGTAATGAAGGCACATCAGAAGTAAAAAAAATCAATTTCGATTCATCTCCATCCATTGCCACGTATTTTTGTGTGATTTTTCCAATGGGTCTCATCAATCGTATCATATTGGATTGATTCATTGATTTATTCCACAACATGGGGCCACTGCCATGTCCAATTTGGTCTCAAGATATCAACTGAAAATGAATAGTTTACAGAAAACTAGGACTCTACAAATTTTTTGAGTTCATGTTTAATTGCAAAAGGCGATAATAACAATGAGACATCATCCATCTATAAAAATAAATGAAAACTAATTTATGAATCACGGCAATTTTCTGAAAATGGTAATTACAACAAATAAGCAGAGAACTTAATTTTTTGTAGAGTAAATTTCATAGCAAATAAAAAAGGTTATGTAGTGGTCATTTTAGAAGAAAGTTACTAGTTACTAGAATAAACTATATGTTTTACCTAATATCTGTAATTTTACTGGAAAGATGATTTATTGAAAACGATGAATTGTACTGTAGAGCTTTGGAAGTTTTCTATAAGCAACTCAATGTTGATTTATAAAAATGACCAATTTTTCCGTAGCAATGATAGTTTCCGAAATATATGAATTTTCAAGAAACAGGGATTTCTATGAAAAAAAGGGATAGATATTTTTGCAAGGATTTTCTATTAAAGAAACAACTCATTCTATTGTAACGTCGATGGTTCCGAAGACATCGATTTTTTGGAAAAAGTTTTCAACAGATTGAGTTCAATAATTGTAACTGACTTTTCTTATATTTTCAGGAGAATACAATCAGTTCACTGTACTGAGTAAACAACTGAAAATCGAGGGATTCTTGTGTAAGAAATGGATTGATAGAACGGATGGAAGAGATCAGTTGATTCATTGGTTAAAAGAAGGAAGATTCAAATATCACGAAACAAAAACGAAAGGTTTTGATTAAATGTTTGCTGCTTTCGTAGATATCCTAAATGGTCGTAATTATGGTAAAGCCAAAGTGGAAGTTTGAAAATCGATAATATTATTTTGGAATGAATGACCTAAATACTGAGACAGACAATTGTGTCAGTAGCACAACTTTTTGAAATTACTGATGAAATTGCTGCTGTTATTAACACTTCTAATACATAGGATCACGCTCATATAGAAATTAAACGTTGAATTTGAATTAATGATACTCAGATAGTGTTTGTTTTACTAATATGATCCATTAGTCACTGTTCCAACCACACCAAAAATAATATAAATAATCACCTTCAAAACCTGGTCACCCCATGAACATTCAAAAGCAACACGAAAAATATGACTTTCATCAATCATGAAGACCCACATTTACATACAACATTGTATATATTAATATTTAGGGACTACATGACGTCGCCGCATCTAGTGCCCCCGAGGGGTTGCAATAATTCAAAGGGTCGAATGCAAGCTTGATATTGAAATCGTGCCACCGTCTATCTAGGGATGTTACTCAATTACAATCTACAAACTCCTACCTAAATACTGACCAATGTCTACGTCATGTTCTGCAAACAGATATTGTCAATATTTAGGAGTAGTTAGTTGATATTCCATTACCTCAGTGTTGATAGTCAATTGTCTTCACCGAATAGGTTTGTTATTGGGAAGTCTTATAATCAATTGCATTTCATAGAAATGGATTGTTTTGTGTTTTGTTGAAAGAGATTCACCCACTTGGAAAAGAAGGCAGAAACCTACAAAAACCAAGGCCTGCTGCGATTATAGGTTGAAATACAAGAAATCATAATAGCGATTTTTTAGGAAAAATTACAATCACCATTGGACTGGGCACCCTCTCAACTGGTGGTATATAAAATTTCACACAAAAAAATTCAATATTATTAATTCTATTGTGGAATCAAAGAAATTTTCATTATGAATTAATTCAAGTATCTGATGGACTAAAAGTAAAATTAACGTAGAATAATCGCTGATAACTATGTGACAAATTGAATAAACGCATGAAAATATTCATTCTGATCAATTAATCATTGGACAAATTAAACAATGATTAGCAATATACAAGAAATTCTTGTAGACAGAAAGAGGAATGAACGTTCATCAAATTTTTGTTGGTTCAACCAATCTGCCATTCACTGCAATGCACCTTCTTTCAATATTCAATATAACTTTTCTCGTTTGTTCTGTTGTAATTTCTGCACATGCTGCAGATATTCTGGTTTTTCTACTGACTGCGGTCTGAAATTATAAACTTCTTACTTCACAGTACCCAAAGAAAAAATCTAGTGGTGTCAGGCCCGGTGAACTTGGCGGCCACTCAATGTAAGGACTGTTTCGATCTATCCATCAATTTCCATAATTATTATTTAGCCATTCTCTTACAATAACTGCATTATGTACCTACAGAGGGCACATCTAATTGGAACTTCAAATTCAGGCGATCCTGCACTGGTGAGTTATTTATTGCGTCCCAAAACTCATTTCTCAAAAAGTCTATAAATATAATTCTATTCAGATGAGAAACGGAACGATGATTTTATCATGGATTATTCCACACCATATATTTATTTTATGGAATTATTTATTGGGAAAATTGGGTTATAAACGCAATTAGGATTATCCGCAGACCAGTTCCTTAAATTTTGGAACGAGACTACTCCATTTGTAGTAAATGTGCTTCATCACTACACAAAATTGTTTTGAAGAAGTTTATATCGTTCAAATATTCTCCTTGACCCCACAAACGAAATTCTAACCTTTTTCTTCATCTCCCGGTTCCAGAGTATGTAAAATTTTTGGCTTGAATGGTTTAATTTTATTTTTTACAAGGTATCTCCTGATATTTTCTCTAGGAGTATTCAAGTTCAAACTAGCCGTTCGCAAGCTTGACCAAGGATTATTACGAAAATATTGCAATATTTGGACACCGTTTCAATTCTCCCGATGTCTTTGAGCATATGCCTCGATACACAACCTATTTCATTAAAAAGAGAATTAATACGGTTCAGCATACTGCTGCTCACTGGAAGTTTATCAGGATTTCTGTAATGAAATTCTCTGGCAGATTCTCTTGCCACCTCCGACAAGGCGCACAAGTTCAAATTTATCTTTCACACTTAGTTCTCCTATGATAAATCACTAATTCCCACTACTTCACAAAATATTTTTCTCACTAATCGGGCATAATCTGAAGTTACTGTTTCATTATAGTTTTTGACAGCAGTCAAAACTGACAATAGTCATTTGTTTCCAGTGCCTGATGAAAAGAGCGTGATTTTGCATATCCGCACGGAGTTTCACGGCCAACTCACCAATATTTAAAAACCATTTAAAAGGTGTGCAGTCAACATTTTATCATGACACAATGTGAATGTTGATTCGACCACAGAATTATCAATATTGACTATTTTTTGATGAAATTTGATATATCACCATTTGAGAGGGTGCCTAGTGATTTTTTCCTAAAAAATTGCTAATACAATTTCTTGTATTTCAACCATTGAAAATATTCGCAGCAGGCCTTGGTTTTTGTAGAAAGAAAATGATATTTGGTCCCAAAGTTTACTTTTGTGAACTCTACAATTCAAAATAAAGTTTCTCGAAATCGGAGAAAAGATGCAAATTTAAGAGAGGTCCCGCTTTCAAGTGGATCACACTGTATACCACGAAAAATATATAGGGTTTAACTCCGTTTGAAAAGAAAGTAACAAAAAATTGCATCAAAATTAATAGTTTTTTCATTACTGTATGAATGTACTAATTTAAAAAAAAAACAGAGTTTTTTGATCGTTCCAAAATTTTTTGCGTTCAGTGATTATATAAACAAAACTAATTCTTCACTTTACAATTACGAACCCGATGCGATTTCTTAATCAAAATTACCAAAGAATTCAACGAACTCTCTTTATTCTGTGAATCGTTATCCAATACAAGAAACAGAGAAACACAAGAGATAACTACCAAATTTGTTATCGTCGAGTCCTGTTTGTTATCGTCGAGTCCTGTTGCGGTCGGACAGGACGTAATCCGCGAGGATTATGCAAACCGCTCGGGATACCGGAAGAGAAAGGAGAAAATGTTTATATTCCCCTAGATTATGATGTCTACAGTTGCGAGTTTTGATATTATAGACGAGCTGACTGTTTTATATAATCCATATTTACATAAATTTCACTTCATCGCCCAAGTTGCCAACTGAATTAGCAGTTACCACGGATTTACGATTATTTGCAGGCGAGTCGGGAAATTTGTTCCCCGGATTAGTTGTCGGTCTTAACCACTGACTTTTTTACGTTCTAACTTTCATTCGAATGTCTTGAGAGAGTAAGGTACATTTTTTACAATTTGATTATACAATTGCACGAACTTGTGTGGCTTTTGTCTGAACGTTCTCCGTGATTATTTTACCAACACTCTTTTTATCTTTTACGTGTTTTTACAATTATTGAAAAACATGATTAGTCCAGTATTTGTGTAAACCGGTGCCATTATTTCTGATAATTTGCAAAACAAACAATTTTTGACAGTATTACAGTAAAAAACGAGTTTTCAAAGAGGTTACATCACACAGAAATGACTGACGTTATCCATTTGCACAAGTTTTGAATTTCTGTGTTCAATAGTTAAAAGATATTTTCACGTACCAGTTGGGCTCAACTCGTCACGTTATTACTCAAGGAATATGATTGCAATCTATTCGATTGTATCAGAGAGCATTTATCTCAAAATGTCTCTCATCAGGTTTTACTCAAACACAAATGTCACCAATTCAATATGAGCTACCTATATGATTATTGGTTAGTCACTAACCAATATCTACTAACCGTTAGTGGATATCTACATAAGAAAGTAGTTATTTACACCGGATTGTATGTCTCGAATGAAGAATATGATGATAGCAAATTCATGAAAGCCTTATGCTTCTTGTTGTAGGTCTGTATCTGCAGCATCTGTTGCAGATAGAGACAGGCCTTGAGTGGCTATGAAGAATCCTTTAGTATCTCGATTCAACCCACCTGTTCAATATAAGAGAATTCACTTCACCAAGGCATTATCAGAAACTTCATTATTCGGCTTGTTCTTGAATATGTGAAAAGAAAAATTACTGTTATTTAGTCTCCACATGTAAATAATGAATGCTTCATTTTCTTAAGATTTTTGTAAAAACCCCTAGGCCATTATTCTCGTCAGTCTTTGAAGTCAAACCAAGGGATAGATATAATGTTGATTATTTAATTATCCTCAGTCGAAGTTTGAAAGAATCTCATAGTATCTCATAGTGGGTATCGTTGAAATGACGACTTTTGGAGTTGTGTAAAACTTAGATCATTTGTGAATTTTACTACTTCAGACGTCCTTTGTCTGATATGATTTCAATATGATTTGAAATATCTGAAAGAACAAATAAAACTGAAATGAGTAGCTGAAAATATCAATTATAATAAGCAATAAAACGTGAAAAAAATACTGTGAAATAAAAATAAGTGAAACATTAAAACTTCAACAACCAAAAATGAAATAAATAAATCATCAACAGAATATAAAAAAAAAAAATTCAAACTAAGTTACTTCACGACGTTTCGATTGTTGGTATCCACAATCGTCTTCAGATGATGACCCCTACTCTTTCTATAGATGAATATTTATAGGTCATTCGAACGCTTTCACTTATCTCCTCTTCCATCTCTCCGCTTCACCGGTTCAGCGGGAGTTGACAGTTTTTCCGCTTGATTACAGGTTTACATATGTTGCGTATATCTACGCTAGCTTGGCTGAATGCGTCGTCGGACAGCTGTGTCACTATTTTTCGGGTTTGAAGGCCGCCGAAAAATAATGACACCTCAAACCTTGGCCGCGAAAGCCTTAACCATTTTGTCATATATGCAGCTTCTTTGAACTTCCTCTTCAACTAGTGTTCTTAAACTAGTGTTCCTCCCTATGGATGATCTCAGCTTAGGACCACTTGATGTTATGTTGATAAGTCCAAACATGCTCTGCTATCTCCAATTTGCTGGTTTCTGCTCGCTGTGTGTTTCTCTTGTGCTCGGTAATGCGGACTCTTGCGGACTCTCAATGGCCTCTCAGTTTCACGGATATAGGATTTGCCGTACTCACACGGAATCGCAATCCGGAAAGGATAAGAAGAATTGGGTCCAAGTACAACATCATAACCTTCTTCAGATCCGGAAACACCATCCGTAGCGGTCTTACGAAAACCAGGCGACCAAACGCAGATAAGAGTAGAGCGAGCTTCTCATTCTACCCAACCGGCTATCATTCGATCATTTCATATAACAGTGTCTGAATATTTATTATTATCTGAAATAACATTTTGAAATCTGGCAATTTTGAGACATGCCTTGTATATCTGATCTCCGGAGCACCACATCATTTTTGTTCAGCTCGGTAAGTGATGAAGAACCGACTGCGAAGATTTCACTTCCATTATAATTTATTTCATAATCAGAATTCAAAATCCTTTTCATGACATAACATGCATATTCGTATTGCAAATATTACATTTTCAACATAACTCATCGAATTTTGAATTTTTTACAAAATGAACAGCATACTGATAGAGTATCCAATAAATTACTCCTTTCATGAATTCCCAGATGCGTCCACAGCTAAATGTAAGAGGGCTTTCGAATAAATTTATTCATGGGCATCTACCAGTGTGACAAGATATAAATGATTTTTATTCATTTGAATCCGACGCGTGCCCTTTTAAATATTCCGTTTGGAAAAATTCTTTGTTAATCCTTCCTCCGTGCCAACTACAACATTCAACAGAACACAATAATGGAGGATCATTAATTATCTTTGTATAAATACAGTGTTGATCATACCTTTTAGTTTCATTTCCTAGTTTATTACCGTAGTGTTTTATAGAAAGAAAATATGCAAATGAACTTCGTGAATTGAGGACTATTGTTATTGAATATTGAAGAGAATATACGAGCATGCAAGGGAAGTTTACAGTTTTTCAGTTCTCTCCACAGATCTTCCCCGAAAAAAGGACCCATCATTTTTCATTCAACAATGTCGCAATAAGCATACAGTTTTCATAGTCGAAGTGGTCTGCTTAATAACGAAAATTTGGTTATTGCTATTGTTACATAGTTCCGCATTCATTACTTCATGAAATTGAATTCATATATTATATAGACATAATCCCACGTTTTATTAGGATGGATTTTTAATATCAGGTGGATTATGGATATGATCAGGTGAAAAAACTAAAACAATCAATAACCATTCAAAAGACATTAACTTTATGAACTAAACAAATCTTTCTATCGGTAGACAGATACAGACATTTTGGAAAGATGCTAATACTGATGATAATGCGTTTTTGATTTTTCGTATAAAACAATACTTTCATTATGACTGGAAACAAAATTGCACAGATATGTACTTGTATTTATGACGCTTCTTGTTGATTAAATAAATTAGATGACTATTTCTCCCACTGTTTATTCTAGATTTATGTATTGAAAAAGAGTTTTCCATTTTAGGAATTAAACTTAGAATTGCCATTTATGAACTCACAATGAAGTCACTGCGGAAACTTGAAAATATACCACATAAAATAGCAATTGTGTCAATTGTGATTCTGTCACAAAAGTGACAAAATAGTGCCACTTTTTAATTCGGCAGATTATTGCTTCAGTGAATTCTGGTGTATGAATGCTTTGATCTAGATATAATACCAGATGAGTTCAAAAAGTGGCTTTTTGGCTTATTATTTCTTCATCTTCATACAGAAAATCCTCCTCAAACAACTAATTTTACAAGATCATATGATCACGGAAAATAAATTACTTTCAAAACAAATACTTCCATAAGTAGCAGTAAGATGAATTATATGAAAATAACTGTTTTCTATTCAGTTTGTACTCCAAATATTCATTCAATAATTGAAAGAAATATTATTCTCAGGAACGCTACAAAATATGATATATGAAATACGATACGATAGTTACGATATAGAATTTCAATTACATGGAATACTTACATCCTTAGTGGCGTACTTCAAAGTTTTGGAATAAGACACCTGTCTCATAACCTCATCAGCACCCTTTTTGGGAATCTTGCTAGAATTGAAAGGAGGTATACTTTTTCCAATATTTTTTGTATGAAACTGAAGGAATAGAAAGAGTTCAATATGTTATTTTATCCACGATGCGTTTAAACATATGATTGAGTCTGAAGTTATTTCAATTTTCAAAATTGTGTTCTGATAGTTACCTTTGAAATGTCAAAGTTCTTTCTTTCAGTTCTTTGTGAAAGGCATTCCGAAGATATGAATTTGTGCGATGAAATTCTTGAAAAAGCCGAAAGGTTTTTATAGAGATATATAAGATAATAAGTAGTGTATCTACAGTTCAGAAAATTTAGAAAGGAATGTAAAATAAAGTATTAAATAGTTTTACCGAGTTAATGCGGAAATAATTGCTTTGCTCGACTATTTAAAAAAAAAATTCACTTCATGGCACATTGCATCATTGTCGACTATGTATACCCGTATATATCATGATTCAGTATACAGAATTTCTGAAATATCCCAAGACACTTTGAATAATTAATTCATATACACTTCAAGTTAGGTGGAATCGATTATTTGAAGTTGACAATGACAATGCCAGCAACCGGTTTATTCTCAATGTAAATTTGCGCAAGACTCTATGTGAAACTCTTGTACTCTCACAGTTTACCAATTGTGAGTTTTTCTATGGTTCTTGTCTTGATAATGAATTTAAATATAAGATTCAAAAGGTTCAAAATTTTTGCGTGCGACTCATTTATGGATTACGTCGGTATAACAACGTATCTGAAAAATTAAGAGAGTAAGAATGGCTCAATATGAAAAATCGTAGACGACTTCATCTATGCATGTATGTTCATAAAATGATGAGAAATGAAAATGATATTAATCGAAGGAGATTACTTCCTAGATCTCATACACATTCTATTAATGTAAGGGACAAGGGCTCACTCACGATGCCACATCATTCGTCAGCTACTTTCAAGAGGTGCTTTACATATACTGCTTTCGAACATTTCAATTCTATCCCTACTCAGTACAGGGACTCAAGCACATAAAAAGTTTATGAAAGAGTCTTTACTAAAAAAAAAATTGTTCTAAAATTGTTCGTTCCGTTAATCAGCAGACGAACGTCAACCTTCAGAAGTCGAAACTTGTGCGAGCAATGGATTAACGAGGCCTCACCTTTTAAAGTGCGATTATCCAGCACGGTGGCCCCGGCGGGAAATCGAACCCCGATCGTCCGCTTGAAAGGCGAATGTGCTAACCTCTACACTACCGTGACTATTTCTGCCTCAGTGCGACAAGCCGGTATAATTTCAAGATTCGAGAGTAGAGAGGGCATCATTCCACCAAGAACTCCAATAATTAGATCAACCATCTGGACAGAGTGGTCTGGATATAGTCTGCGGAGTTCGAAAAGAAAATCTAGATATTTTATTCGTTTTTTCTCCTCTTCTCAAACGATATTCATCTCACCAGGAGCCGAAAACTCCACGACAAATATTGTCTTGCTCTGGTGGTCAAGAAATACTACATAAGGCTTATTAGTGAGCCTGAGGGTGGGGAACGAATAGTTCCAATAAATTCGGCACTTCTCGTTCCCCACAACGGATTCAATTCCCCTGGAACGTAGGGCAACACCGGTATCTCGTCAATACCGTAAAAGTGCTGTAGATGGTAATAAAGCACTCTTAGGGCTGCATTACGTCGATGGATAAAGGCCGAGACCGCATATGCTGGACATGCTGACAGCAAGTGCATTAGGGTCTCGGACGCCTCGCGGCAGGCCCTGCACCTTGTATCAGGAACCTCTTTACCCATCATGCAACTGCGGTAAAGTAAGGTGTTGAAGACACCATTCAGACATGCCATGATGAACCCCTCAGTTTCCGACTTCCACCCACTTGACCTGAGGAAAGCGAAAGTCAGGCGCTTTGATAAGCCATGATCTTCAATGTTATTAAAGAAGACCCCATTCATTGGCTTATCCTTGTGTTACCGCAGAGGTAAAGTGATCTCTGCGATTTTTATATGGGCCTTTTGCTGAACGGGTTCCAAATCGGTGACAGAGTTGTGATTACGATATTATTATTATTATTATTATCTTTTGAGGAGTTCATAAGAACCAAATTCAACAATAGTATTTTGATGAAGGTTCAGAGCCCTTCATATCGAAAATCATTTGATTATGAGGAAACGTCCTGGGATTTTGAAGGATTATCTGGGATATTTCGCAATACAGAGCCTGAAAATATGGGAGAAAGCCGTTATTACCACATTTTAGTTGCCTGCAGAGTTTTCCATCTCTCGAAAAATGAGAAGTTTGTGAATAAATTTCGGTTTAATGGAAAATTGAAAACGTATCCATCTCCAAATATCCATTGAACAGAAAACCTTATTTTCTAAAGATTTTGCTGCAACAATGTTGACTGATGATTGGCATTAACTTTGAAACCAGCCATTTTTCAAGATTGAATGAAAATTTACATCTCCGAAATGAACACGGCGAGACTTCGGATTTCCACTCATTATGGAAACTCAGAGAGCAAGGAAAGCGGAGCGGGAACTGACACATTTTATGCCCCATTCTATTTTATGCGCAAACAGGTGGGTTATAAAGCTGCGGGAGTAAAAAATTGGTGGCTATGAACTGCTGTGAAAAGTATTATTACAAATGAAAATGAGGCAGTTTTCAGAACTACTACGTGAAAATAGAAGTCATTATTTTTTTCCATTGTGTGGAATTTTGACATGAGGTATGGAAAAATTAATATATTACCGCACGTATCGTTCTTGTATTATAATTTCTGAATAACAAAAAAAATTACTATCAGAAATATTGGATGAAAAAATTACCTGAACATTTGTATACTTTGTTTTTTTCACTTATAGTGATGTTACAACTCATATTTCAAAATTATATACAATTTTAGTCAGTCTTAGTCAATCTTTCTTTTTTGAAATTTGAAAATATTCTTTTCGCGGTGCTTTTGAAAGTGTTTTCATCTATTATAAAAGTTATTATTATCAAAAAATGACTATAAATTTCAACCTAAATAATGAAAGAAGTGACAAGAAACATTGGAGTTGAATTGAAAAATGTAGTATTTCGCTTTTGCATGAAAAAAATTAGTTATTTTTCATTTTTCATTCCAGCAGGAAGTATATACAATTTCAGTTCATATTCACTGTTAGTTGATATTTGTTTTGGGGAACAATTACTTTTGAAGTATTTGCGTAAAGTATCCTTTTGAGAAATATGATCGAAGACTTTTGATATCATATTATGTGTTGCCTAAGTATAAGTAAGTGTAGGTATAGATGACAAAGCTATTTCTATTTCAGCAATTATAGGTTAAGTAGTATGATTGCTTCAGCAGTCATATCTGCGGAAGAATTATATATTGTCTAAAAAGGCATGTCAGTGAAATGTGAATGAAACATGTATGAAATATAAAATATTTATTAACAAAGGAATGAGAAAAAATATCTTGGAAATTTCAAAATTTATCGACCATTTGTTTCCGGCTTCTAGGAATTTTAAGTTTCTACAGACTAAAAGTAGATAATTTTGTACAGATTGAAGAAAGATCAGAATTCAACTTCTATTATCTTTGATGAGAGATATCTTTAAGCTATTGAGTTCAATTTATTGTGATGGGAATAAGACATGCAAGTAATGATAAATAGGATATTTTTTCGTTGAAAAAAATATTATTTTACACAGAAACTCATACCAATGAACGACTAGAATCTTGATCTTCTGACACCTGTTCACAGTTTTTCATTATATTCTTGTTTGTTCAGTGTTTTGCTTTGAGAGAAAGCTATAATATATGAAAGTAGTTGTTGCGAAACAATATTTTCCTTTCGGAAATCCAATATTCATGTAGAATTAACTGATTCGAAAGGGTTTTTTCTTTCAATTTGTATCACAATGAAACTTCATGTTCGAATATTTTCATTGTAGTTATTGGAAGTTTCCTACATTTTTGTTCAATTTGGGTGAAGTAGAAATCAAAAAGCTATCTTCATAATTCACATTGAATTTCTATGGCTGGGATTAAATTGAATTGTATGAATGTATATAGATAGATAGAATTCAATAATCTCTCAAATTAAATCGTATACATGACATGAGACAGGTCCAGTGTGATGGATATACATCAAGCGAATGAGCAATGATCGTACCGAAAGCAGAGTTCTGATGACATAAAGTCACGATTTTATGAAAGACACGAGTACAGCTTGTGGAATATTGGAAGAGGTTTGAGAATTTCTGATCTCTCTCTCTCTCTCTTTCGCCATACAATCTGAAGAGAGAGCGAGAGAGCAGAAATTCTCAAAACTCTTTCTATATTTGACAAGCTGTACTGTGTTTCACAATGCAATCCATAATGATGCTAATGACGTGATAAGACAAAAGTCTTGTCCCGAAACTTTGAAATATGCCATTGAGGATGATACTGATACATACACACGTGAGTGAAATTTCATATCAATTTTCTTTGATAAATTACGTTGTGTAGCATCTCTATGAATGATATCTGCTTCAATTCCATAATGAATAATTAGAATACGAACTGAATTGAAAAATAGTAGTTTTGGAACAATTCAGTGTTCACAAGAAAGTAGTTGTTTCTAAAAGGTTTCTTCCTCCATTTTGAATCTGAAAAAAATTTTGTGCATGAGCTATACATCTTTGAAGTTTTGATTGTAGTTATTCTCTTTTCTTTCTCAAGGAGTTTCACTAATGTTTTGTTTAATGAGGGCGAAATAGAAAGTCATGAAGTTTCTTTCCAAAAAACTTATCTCTTCCAAAAATATTTCTTTTCCAATTGAGACAAAATTAGGTTTTTGTGTTGCCGAAGTTATATATTTGTCATATGTCAGATATCTTCGTTTTACCCGGACATAGTTGTAAAAATTTCAAAATGATTCAGGAACTGTAGGTAAACGACCATAGACAATGACGTGTGACAAGTTGACATCGCTGAAGATGGTCGAAAAATTATCTTCAGCGATGAGGCCAATGTTTGGATGAATGGGTACGTGAACAAACAGAATTGTCGAATTCGAAACGATACCAATCCACATGAGATCCAAGAGCGTTCAAGGGATCCCGAATAAGTCATTGTTTGGTGTGAATTTTGAGCTGGCGGCATCATCGGTCTATATTTCTTTGAGAAAGACGTTGGCAGGCTGTCACTGTCAACGGCAAGCACTATAGGTCGATTCAAATTCAAATTCAGTTTATTCATTCAAAGGACCCATTAGGTTATAGAACATGTCAGGATATAATGTCTGAGTACATGTATATAAATACAATAAGACTACGTATGTGACTACAAAACAACAAAAAAGAAGAGCAATATAAATTATTTGATTAAAAAGTTACATTAAAAATTCATCAATATTATAAAATAAATTTTTTTGCAGAAAGAGTTTATGGAGTTTCGAAATTTTAAGTGTGTATGCTGAATTTTAATGGCCCATTTGATGTTATTTGAAGATTGTTATGATTTGGATAGATTAGATAATTGTTTCTGGTTTCGTAGACATGCATGTTCGAATGCTTGAAGAGAGTGTTTTTTATTTTATGAATGTAGCAAGCAACTTCGTGATTTATAGACAGGCCAGAGGAAGAATATTCAATTCGGCAAACAATGGTTTGCTTGAATTCCTGGGTGATACATTTTTTATAGTTCTTACTGCTTTTTTCTGAATAAGAAATAGGTGCTGTGCAGCCGGGGAGTTTCCCCATAGTAAAATGCCATAAAGTAGGATATACTGGATTTCAGCAAAGTAGAAACTTCTCAAACTGCCGATATCAACCACATTCCGCATACATCGAATTTGATATATTGTATATATCGAAGTGCTTGAAAATATGGTGGTCGGTTGGCGAGAGGTCAGGGGAATATGATGGGTGAGGCAAAACTTCGACGGTCAATTCGTTTGATTTTCGGACGGTGATTTGTAAAACGTGCGGACGGGCGATGTCGTGAAGCAGAATCGGACCGCTTCTGTTGACCAGTTTCGGCTGCTGCAATTTTTGGTACATTTCGTGGATTTTCTCACAATAGGACTCTGCTGTGAGGGTTTGGCCCAGTTGCAGATAGTTATAGTTAATCACACCTTCCGCTGGCTGCCATACTGTAATCATGGTCTTTTTTTATGGTAGGTTTTCGCCTTTGGCAAGTGCCTGGGTGGCTCATCTGTGTCCAACCACTGTCCTAAACGTCTCCTGTTGTAGAGGATCGTTTTAGTTTTTATGTTACTCCAGCCGGTCCGGAAAATTTTGGATTGAAACTGCTCATTATTGTGTCCATTTTTATATTCACTAATAGTTTCTCTTCTTATTTTTCAATTTCAGTGGCGATTTTACAGACTTTAGAAACGTCGGCAAGCTACTTTCTTTTCTTCAGTCATTCATAACATTGACTTCATTCTTTTTTCAAACTATACTAGTTAGTTTTTTTTTGCATGTCAATATCATTTTTGCTTGTTCACCTTCAATAACACCAATGGGTATTGCCACAACCATCCCATCTTGTTTCAACCATTGCTGTGTGGCAGGTTACTCTTGGGAATTCTTGTGGCTTCAGGTACAATATAGCAATAACTGCTTCTATTTGAAATTTCTATGGCTTGAAGTTACTCCCATCTTAGTGTCTGAATATTTGTACATACCCACTTAGGTTGTAAGGAATTGCCAATTTTCTGATTGACTCGGCCGTTACTTGATGAAGATCCATAGTAAATTCACAAACTACACTTGAAACCATTAGATCTTCACAAACTTTATTTCCAAAAATATCACGTCACGTTTCGCTATCACAGTAGTGTTTTCGTAGTGAATAATATACTGTCAACTAATTCTTCACTCTATCTTTTATATTCCCCACGTAATCACTAGTGAGAACTACCTGCTCGGGAACATTCTCAATCATAACTACGTAGCCTAGAGTATACAGTACCTTCATTTCAAAACTTCCCACCCCTAGTACTTCGTTTAGCAGGGAGAATAATGATAATTTCAAATGGCACCCCCTATCTTGTAACACATCATTTTGAAGATCTTAATAATCCTCAGTCAACCCCGTTTAGAAAACTGAAATTGGTTTATCCGTTCTCGTAAAATAGGACAAAAAGATAATGAATTATAACAAAATGCAAAAATTTATGGAACCGCTACCACTGACTCAATAACGGTATGTTTATGTCTCTTTTTTACACAGAGTTTTTTTCTATAGCTGAAAGTGAGATAAGGGCACACAGTTGCTTCTTGGCGTCAGTTATAATTAAATGGTGAAAACATTTATCAGAATTAGTTATTCCTGATTTCAAACTGTTTGTCAAGTGGTGTCAGTTGCACTGACAGTAGGTAATACAAATCGTAATGGTGTACGCTTTACAAGAAAGAACTGAAATTATTTTTATTTATGGTGCTGAAGATAGGTGTGCTCGTAGGACAGCCCGGGATTTTAATGAAAGGTATGCAGGCCAAAATGTGAGTCACCAATATGTTATAAACTTTGTTCAAAAATTTGAAGTGACCGGTTCTGTGTGCAACAAAGCAGTAATGCAGCCGAGAGTTCTTACGGAAGCCGCACAGATTGAGATTTTAGGCCAATTTCGAAAGTCGCT
>WOGR01001306.1:11131-34952 GCA_015342045.1 Leptinotarsa lineolata | reverse complement strand
AACCATTTTAAAGTTGACGTATTTTGAGAAACAAGTATTGGCCAACTCTATCTTATATTTTAAAGTTATTAATTTAACAGTCTATTTCATAAATATAATAAAATATATTTAATAAATACAAAATAAAGTCACCTTCACAAGAAACAGAACACACGCCTATGTAGATAAAGACGCTTGATACTGAAGAAACCGAATGACAGTTATGGCATTTTAAGGACACAAATATAATAGACCTGCGAAGCGTTGATCAGTGTACCGATGTTCCAAAGTATTTAACGAACTGGTTCACCTATTCGCTCGTAAATCCTATCGATATGCAGAAGCTATCTTGTTACGGGGGCCAAATTTTATGGAATCATCTTACTTTCCAATTATTTACAATGGCGATGCATAGACAATAAAAATGACCCCGATAAGAATTTAGTTCTAACATTCAACATTGTTGCCGTTAGCTCTCAGTTCAATTTATATATGAGTTACCTTCAATTTAAAATTTTTATATAATAGACAAAGTAATTTGTCAGATAAGCCACCATCTATTTCTAAAAGTAAAAGGCTTTCATCAAGCACTTCCTATTTTTAAATTTAAATGGAACAAAATGTGTGTGAGATATGATCTACATTTTTCATTCGTTTGAAAGACCTATTGGTGCCTTTATTTGTGTTCAAATGTTCGCCACGGCTTCTCTGGGTGAAACACATCCGAAACATCCAATCTTCCATGAATGTTGGCTTATTCGCAAACACCTGCGATTTGAGAAAACATCACAAGAGAAAGTCTAACGATGTCAAATGTCGTTGGTGTCCAGATCATCCAATTCAGGTCGTCTTGTGCACACTAGAAGCCCGGGTGTAGGTAGTGTGCGTATGACTGATAAAAATTTAAAAAAATCTGAATTGAATATGTCCAATATATGTGATGAAATCGGCCGATACTTGATGGAAATACATATCGTATTCGAAAAATAATTTGTGGTGGAATTTTCACCAAACAGTTTCAGAAAAATTCAGTAGTATGCTTCATAGACTATTGAACATTCTCCTATCAGAAAGTAATTTTCAGAAAGAACTAGATTTGCTCTGCATCGCTGTCAACAACGGTTACAAGGTATATATTGTCGACTCCGTTCTATCCAAAAAACTAGCCATGGCCCAGATCTACCCAAATTCAAGAAACGATAACGTCCGCTATGGGACATTGTTATATTTTGGTGAAGCTACCAACAATACCTCTCGTTTTTCAAGAAGAAATTTTATAGGGGGACTAGTGGTTTCAGATATATTCTTCAATATGCATTCGAAAAAAGTGTCTAGAGATGTTCTACACATTTCAGAAAAGTAAACAAGCACATGGATAAATGTTTGAAACAATCCAATCTATCTATATATCTAGCTATCTATCTTTTTTTTGTGGAGGAGAGGAAAACTTGCATAAGACTGTGTCAGATTCCTACCTACTAAAACCTCTCCCCCTATAACAAACACACATCTCTCACCGGAACCGCTTTCGCATTACTTTAGTGAGAGTTTATACATGCATTTCTTACTGCATGATTGGTTGTCTTTCATCTCTCTCTCTCTTCTATTTCCTTCGTTTCTATAATTTCCCCCACAACTGAATATGTCGCCTTCCATCCTATTTCTTCTGTGGTTAGGAATGTCATCATATTTGACTCAGTGAATGGTCTTTCAGTATCTACCAAGTAATTATAGCGGGCTCTGTCACATCATCATGTTCCCCATAGTAAGGACAGTCGTCTGTTTCTGTTCTCGTATAAGTACTTTCGAAAGCTCCCATGACCAGAAATCTCCTGTGTTAAATAGTAATCAACATCACCATACGGCCTTCCAGTTCATTTTCGAATATCTGGTATAAGCTTATATGTCCATCTTTCATATCTTTCTTCAGCTCACTTATTTTGCCATCTGCTCATCAAATTTATTTTTGCTGTTGTTTGCCAATCTCTGTATATTTCTCCCACCTTTCTAGGATTTGGAATTCTACAGGTGCAACTCCAGCAATAACTCCAGCTCTTTCCGCAGAAATTGTCCGATATGCACTATATACCCTTATCAGCATTTTCCGTTGTAAGCTTTCCAACTTGGCAGTCAGTTTTCTGTTTCCCGTTACAGTGTACCAAGAAGGAGATGTGTACAAAATTTGAGACTGCGTCACACTTAGAAGTAACCTCCTTCTGGATGCCCTTGGTCTTCCGATATTTGGCATTATTCTAGACAAAGCTGTTGTTGTTCTCTCCACTTCGATTATGACTCTTTCAATATGTTCGGCAAAGGTCAGTTTTACATCCAGTCATACTCCCAAATACGTGAACGCTTTTTTGGTACGACTCTACTAAATTCGACATCAAACTCTATTGGGGCGATCTTCCTTTTGATTGCTGAGAGAGCAGCTTCTGTTTTCTCTGGGGCGAGTTATAATCTGTGGGGTATCCAACTGGATACCCGTTGCAGTGCTTTGTTATCTGTATTCATTAGCAAAGATTCACCTTTCGCGGTCACCACCATGGCTGTGTCATCAGCAAAACCTATCAACGTGACTCTCGTAGGAAGTTGTAAATGGAGTATTCCATCGTAGAGTATATTCCACAATGTCGGACCCAGAATCAACCCTTGTGATACTCCACTATTCTCCTTTCAAATTTTTCTCTCTGTTCCAGCCCGCAGTATGATCTACCTGTTTGACAGGTATGATAATAACACCTTTATTTGACTCTTATTTAATTTTCTCCACTTTGATTCATTCAGGATCAGTTGCCAGCTTGCACTGTTGAAAACATTCCTGATATCTAGAGTTAATACTGCACATAACCTTTGATGCGCACTGGTGAATTGTTCCTGAGTCTCTCTTGCAATCTTCAACACCTCATTTATAGGATCCACTGTCTGATAACCTTCAGTGAAACCAAATTGTCTATTGGATAACCCTCCCGTTCGCTCAATTTCGCTTTTGAGCCTTTTGAGAATAACCTGTTCATAAAGTTTTCCTCCTACATCTAACAGACACAATGGTCTATATGATGCAGGATTTTTCGCAGTAGAAGTATCTCAGCACGTTTCCAGTCAGCAGAAAATTCTTTCGTTTTCACCAAGTTGTTATACACACTTCAGCTTTTTACTCGCCACATTCACTTCATCTACACTAAAATTCAGGAACTCAGATTCCACACAGTCGAATGTCACTTGTGGGTGTGTCGGAAATAAATGGTCCACTACTTGCTCTATCGTTTGAATGGCCATGGCTTGTCTAGGTTGATATTCAATTAAACTCTTCATGGCCATTTTATAGCCATCTCCCCAGATATCAGAATCAACTCTGTTGAATACCGTTTACCAACATTCTCGATTCGATTTCTTCATGATATTCTGTAGTATTTTTTTACTGCTTTTGTACTCATCCCATACACCCTTCGAGTGTATTTCTTCTCATATTTTTTGTGTACAAGCGTCTCTTTTGCAAGCAATTTTTGCGTTTTTGAAAGATTCCCTCAGTCCACCAGTAGATGGGTTGCCGTTTTCGCAGTTTTTTTTGTCATTTTATGATCACATATTTATTATTGTTTTCAACGGAAGGCTTTTGCCTACAGGGTATCTGTTGATTCTGGGATCTCTGATGAAAGACGACTGAGTTTTTCTCTATCTAACTCATTAACCTGCCAGCCTTCTTTACGGGTAGTTTTCTTAAACGAATCTATTTCATCTAATACCTCAAAGATGATGAATTTGTGATCACTTATAGATTCACTGTCACTGACTTCCCAATTCGTGATTCTGTTTTTGAAGTCTGCTTTACTCATCGTCAGATCGAGAATTGATGTGGATTCTCTTTTTTGGAAGGTCGGAGTGTTGCCTTCATTTACAATCACCAGATCTTTCACGGCCATCCATTCTATCTATCTATTGACCGTACGGTAATAGAAGGAAACAGAGAGCAGAATATTGACATCTAATTGAACTTGGCGTGCTTTTTTGGTCTTGGCTCCCCTGAGCTCTTCCATTGGGACAATTAGACTTCGATTCCATAACCATATATTCATCATGTTCAGTTCAATGGTGATAGGCATAAAAGTTAAAAGTGTTTTGTGTGTTCGCGTGTTCGTGTTCGCCAAAAAAAAAAGATCAAAAAAATTGCGTCAAATTTTGGGTGAAATATGTGAGTGGGGGCTCATAAACATTCGAAGTGATGACAGTTGCATACGGTGATTGTACTCTGAGTCATAGAAATGTTTGCAAGTGGTACACGCTTTCCACAGAAGGTCAATCAGATGTGAATGACGACGCCCGCTCTGGACGCTACAACCGATGAAAAAATGGAGAATGTGATGAAAATCCTTCTGGAAAATCTTTGAATCACAATCAGAGAGGTTGCATATCGGTCGGGTCATGCCATGCAATATTTTTAAAAAGTTTGAGCATGAAGCGTGTGGCAGCGAAGTTCGTTCCAAAATTGGCGGATTCTGACCAAAAAAACAATCGCTTGAGCATCGTTCAGGAATTGCTAACGGCGAACCAGATTTGCTTGGAAAGATCATATGCGACAAAAGAGCCCAGGAGAGCCGAGATCAAAGGAAGCACGCTAAGTTCGATCAAAAATCAAAGCGTTGCTCACAGTTTTTCTCCTTCACCGTGGCGTAGTGCATCAAGAGTTCTTGCCACATTTTCCCATCAGACAGCGTATGTCATTGTCAACTTCACTCAAACAAATGGTTTATTATTGTACAAAAAACGTTTTGACAATTGATTGTCGTTTAATTGATTAGGTTAGATACCATTTCTCCCCACTATAATAGATTGCATGTAGGAAAATCGAGCTAATCCATCAAATATTAAAATAACTTTTTATAGCAGCTTTCCCATCATCGCCTTCACAGAGCCGTCCGTCGTGCTTCCAAACAATCTTTTTATCAATAAAATTGACAAATGACGCGACATGCCTTTCAATGTGAACCGTTTTTCTTCAGAAAGAAGGGTGCGACGAGAAAAGCGATGATAAAATAGGGAGATCGTTTTTATGAAGGACAGCGACATCAAAGTCGAAAGCTTTATGCATGTTTCAATGTCGTGAGAAGTTTTCTCGTGTGAATTTACTTGGAAATCATTTCGGCTAATGATGGTGGAAAAGTACTGAAAAACATTCATTGTTGAAGAAAAGCTGAGGATGAATAGAATTTGTTTGGCGAGTGCAAATGAAGGAGTAGATTTGAAGGGTTATGGAGTTGTTTTTATCATAGAGACTACACAGACAAGAAAACAGTTTCTGTTTGAGAGTCAAAACGAAGAACATTATTGAAATGTTTTCAACATGAAAAATGAGCTCAGCAAATAGAGAAGGAATATTCGTACCATAAATGATACAAAATTCAATGTTTTAAATGATGATTCATGACTGAAGAATTATTAATTGAGGAAAAACTCAATTGGCAGAGGTCAGATTGTAACTTTGAACAGTGTTGTGAAGTAGGCCAAGTTGAAAAAAGGTGAATTGCGAACGTTAACTTCCATAGAAACGGAGGTTAACGGAGGCGGAGGTGGCTACGTGCAAAGTGGTGAATTTTTATTAACCATCCATTGAATAGAATAATGAATACAGAAAAAGTACAAACTGAAATGTCCATACAGAAAAGTAGCTTTAGACTCTAAAAATAGGTAATAAATTGTCATTATAAAATGGATGATTGGGAAATTGTTTCACTTCCTGCCTCAAAAAGTGAATAAAAAATGCCTCAATTGAGAATATATACAGTTTGACCCACTTGAAAGCGGGGCACCCTCCAAAATTTGCGTATTTTCACTGATTTCGAAAAACTCAATTTTGTAATTGTAGAACTCATAAAACTGTATTCCAGGACCAACTATCTTTTCATTTCTACAAAAACCAAGGCAGGCCTGTTGTGAATATTTTCAAAGGTTGAAATACAAGAGATTTTATCAGCGATTTTTTTTGAGAAAATCTAAATCACTATTGGACTGGGCACTCTCTCGAATGATGGTATACCAAATAACATAAAAAATATTCAATAATAATAATTCTATGATCAAATAAAAAAAAAATTCACAATGAATCAATTTGAGTATCTGATGAACTGAAAAGTGAATTAAACATCTACAGGTACGTCTTTTGCTAGCTGTCAACTATTGATTGAGAGATATCTCAGTAGACACCTTTTTTAATAAAACTAGAACTTGACATAGAATTGTTCGTATAACCATAATTTGTTCCAAGCTTTTTTTATATTCCTTTTCCTCCGTTATACGCTTACCCTTTGGTTACATCTTGATATTTTGCTTTCATCGTTACCTTTGTTACGATACTGCAAGAAGTCTTTGGTAACTAGAAGATCAATTATACATCTGCACGACTTACCTCAGAAGATCCTTCCATGAACACACCAGACTTCTTCTGAACGAATTGTTCCTTCAAATAATTTGATTTAAAGCCAGTCTTCAAGTATGCCCACTGACTATATGTGAATAGTTTTTTTCACTATACGAGGCCAATTACGGATATGCGATTGGTTATTATCTCGTTCACCAGGTGGGGCGATGACAAACATGTTGTTTGTTGTTCGTTTCGGCTTAGTACGAGGAATGATATACTGCAAGGAATTCGAATTTCAATTATAGAATTTCATCGATTCTAAGTTGATGACGGACACTACCTTGCACTGACGAGAGGCCAAATAGCCCGAAACCGGTCTGCAAATGTGCCCGTTCAATAATTGAAAATCGATTCCGGCAGTTGTTTCGCCAACAGCATATACTGGAAATATCTCAGTGGAGATTCATGCAGTAACACCTGTCAGATATAATCCAGCGCCCTTCGTGGTATTAGCCAGGGGAGTAGTTGTTTTATGATTTGTGTCAGTCCATCAACCTACAGTGTAGGGAGTTGAGACTGGCCTGAACAAATTTTTCCTTCATATGATTCAATTTATAGCCAGTCTTCAAGTATGCTCACTGACTATATGTGATAAATTAATTGAAATAAATTAGCAGCGGCTGTCACCGGATGCGGATTTCTTCACATTAATTTATTTCAAGGCAATTCCGAAAATGCTGTAGGGTTCGTGCCGAACGCACTAAGGCCTACGCACTAAATCTAACTACAGCTTGTACCTTTTGAGATTCTTTCCCCTATCTGTTCTACTCCAAAACGAAGCTGTACACTGATATTTTCGGCTATTGGGCTTTTTCCTATTCTGAAATGGTGCGGGACTCGTTCAATTATTGAGTCATCAACAAGAAAAGAGGCTTCAGATAATGTTTATATCACGAACACAAATAAGCGAGTATAAAAAAATATAACATGAAAGTGAAGCAAAACAATAAAACAAAATTCAAAACAAAATATCTCGTCTATAAAAGCTGAAACTCAAACCACGAGATGTCTCGTTATAAACTCAAAAGAAAAATTATGTCTATTTTCCCTCTTAAGGTAGACTTCCAACTTACAAGAAAACCGTAATTTCGTTATTCAAGCTTGGCGGAAATTCTGACGTGATTATTTGAACTTGCCTGGCCGACGAACTATTTTTAGAACTGAACATGTGTGTACTACTATTTTGATATTTACACATACGAAAAGGGATGTGCTGCAAACTATTATCTTTCTTATATTGTCTCCCAAGACGCAACAGCAAAAAAGACCAATATTACAAACTTTAAATGACATCTTTCCTCTCTAAACAACATGGGGGTTAGTAAAAATCCAAGCCGATACTCTACTAGGTTCTGATACTTCCTTCCTGGAACGGTATCCGTGTACTCGTTCTGAGTGCCATAAAAACACTAAACACAATAATCAACTCCCTCTCCGCGATTTACCGCAAATTCACTATACTTTACTTCCGCTGAGGACCGCTGATCGCAGGCGGTCAATTCGGAAACTCCCGTATACCAATTAACTTTTTGTTCCACTACGTGAGACCGTTCTGCCTAATGATAAAATCGCAGCTCCTATTTCAAGGTTTCAGAACTGTCCCGCTCGATGGTCCAATCGCAACTCTAATTTAAAAACACAGAACCGTCTCGCCCGCTGGTCAATTCGTAACTCTTATTCAAAAATGCAGAACCGTCTCGCCCGTTGTTCAAATCGCAACTTTCCTCTCGAAAACTGCCAAATTCTCAATTCCTGTCCCCAAGTCCGCGAAACCGTTTCTAGCACTCCTCCCTCGACCCGTTCCATGATTGGTCTCCTCTTTTTAATAGTACCCAATTTTTTCTTTAACCCTTTCTCCTCAAGACCCATATCCTCTTTTCATTGAAGTCATTGGTCAGTTATTATTGTGAATAAATTTGCGAGCCTGCCTATTCAGTATGGCCAGATTTCGTGTAAGCGAAGTTAATCAACCAAAATCATTAGCTTGCGTTTTTTTTTTTCGTTCCCAGTCTGATACTTATCGCCGGATGTGAGTTTATTGGTATGTTTAGTCTACGTGGAGCTTAACATATCTCCCATGAGACCGCTAAAGGTCAACAATCATAAATTAATTCAAAGCTCAGTCTGTTGAAAAATATCGAGTTTCTTATTGAATATTGTGACTGACCTAAAAGAGGATATCTGTTATGCATCAACTTTATATTTTCTTTGAATGAAATTTTTCCGTTACTAACAAAATGGCAGTTATTACAATAACAAAACAAATTCGAAATACAGAAACAACTAACCTGTCCTGTTGTACTCGACACTAAATCATATTAAACTCCCATAAATCCTCATCCCTCGTGTCCAAAAATGATTCAAATATGCTGTAGACATTACCATGAACTCTCACAAACTACAACAATTCATTTGCTCTTTGTATCCATCTGAAGTAATGGATTCACGTGTCTTTCGATAAATATTTGCAATGTGGAGGACTCTTTTGAATAGCAAAACAAATTCAAAATACAAAAAGAAGGAACCTGTTCTGTTCTACTCGACCCTAAATCATAATTAACTTCCATAAATCATCATCTCCCGAGTTCAAGTATGATTTGCTTATGCTATAGACATTCTCACGAACTTCCACATCTCACAAAAATTCAATTATTTTTTGTATTTATCCAAAGTGATGGTTTCACGTGTCTTCCGATTGATATTTGCATTGTGAATGAATCTTCTGAATAGCAAAACAAATTCGAAATACAAAAACAAGTAACCTCTCCTGTTCTACCCGACACTAAATCATATTAAACTCACATAAATCCCTATTTCCCGAGTTGAACAAATTTTCATTACTGAAGTAGAGTAGAGAACGTTTCCCATATAACAAGATAATGGGAATGACCCTTGCTTCACCTTTCCCATCGACGGTAAGAGGTAAGAAGCGGCTTAGATTGATGGAGAAAGATAGAGCAGGGACGTGGACGTACAGTTGGTGCTTCTGATGAATATCAGATGGAGTGAAAGGAAATATCGCTGTGTTTTCTGTGTGATTTACGTTTCTTGTTCCAGTTTTTTGTCTTTGTTCCATTTATATCAGCTTTGATCCCGAAACTGATATGGAACCCAAATTGACTTCAACCCAAAACATATTGCTTTTTTGTGAAATAAGACTCGTGACTTTGAGCACCAGGTTCACAAACGATGGTTGTAGTGTTGATCAGGTAACCATCAACTTCGAATTGGAATTGAAATTATTTTCCAATCATACTTCAACTTTCAGTCATCTAATTAACAATTACCGTTAATCAGCAGTTTGCAGTCTTAATAAGATGTTGATATGACCCACTTCAACCTTAATTTTAGACAAAATTCACAAAAATAAACATAAAATTTCAAATTACAGAAGTTGTTGTCAAAATAAAAGAACTGAATGATCCATAAATATTTGGTTTGAGTTGCCCATATAATAATAATGTTTATTCCAGAAAATTAAATACATATACATATAAACAAGGAGAAATGCAGAGCTTGTGCATGACATAAATGCGAAACAATAAACTAAGTTGGGAAGTTTTGTACGTGATATCAATTGAAATGGAGAAATGAATTGAATATCATGAGCCAGTGAACAAACAACATCACAGTCTGAACTATCGGTCATAAAGAAATTATTATTCATAATTCATACACTATATACATACACCAAGTCATATGTTTTATATATCATTCAATGTTCTATTTTTGATATGGTCCTTGATGACAGCCCATTCGTAGAGTAACTGTCTATTCTATAAGGTGAGTCCTTGTTCAGAAAGATTGCAACACTACAGAGTGCCCTACATGGTGTACAATAATGACAAATGTGAATTAGAACATATGAATAAAAGTAAAAATATACGTATAAAGCAGGTGTAGATGATGAATTTAACAATAATTTCCATCATTCTTACTTGTGAGAACACGTGCTTTTTTCTTTGTATCACTACTTCCTTTTTTGTCTTTCTAATATTTCATGTTTCTTACCATTGTTATATCAGTTAGCCACAATTTCATATCTATTTTAAATCTGTTGTCACTTGTTATAGACTTTATTTTAAATGAAACTTCTACATAGGCAATAGGGCACAAATATGTGAGAAATCTTTGACTTCTTGATGCTTACTTTAGGAATTTTTGAATTTTTTTGTTTAAATCTGGTATTGTGCGAATGATCCACAGTCAACAATTCTGTTCCATATTTTCTATGATACATTGAAAGACTCAGGAAGCAGAGATGTCTACATGTTTAAAATTTTGCGAAAAATGTTTCAGACGGATAAGTATAATCTCCATTGAAAATAATTTTGATGGGATGATTATCAGTAATACCTCCCCACACAATCATTTCATATTTGATATGGGACTGTACTAGGCTGAATTATAATGTTCGTAGCTGTGCAAAATCAAAAATCTTTTTGAAAAACCTAAATTTGTTCAGTAGAGATGTTATTTCATTTGCAACATATTCTGCGTGCTTATTCCACCTTACATTTTTATCTATCATCATGCCAAGATTTTTTATATGTTCTTTTATATTTACAGTCATCGTGTCATTGTCATTATGAAATTCCAACGAAGTAAAATTTGGCAAGTTGTAAGTGAAAGGTACACAGTTAGTTTCTTTTATTGATTATCAGCAACCCGCTCTTGAACCAGCTGACAATTTTATGAAATCTCCCTCACCCTTGTCATCCAATTCTTTCCAAGTATCAGCGCGATATAGTACGGCTGTATCATCAGCGACACTGATAATGGTACCTTCTGAATCGACCTTGAACAAATCATTCATGTATATGGAGGCTCCAATACCGTTCCTTGGGGGACTTCATATTTTGTGGTACAGTAAGGACTGAGTGTTTCATTAATTTTGACTCACTATTTCTTATTAGAGAGACAGCTTTCTGATAATCTCAGCGATGTCCCTCTGAAGCCGATGTTTTTTAATATCTCTATCAGTTACTTATGTCAGACCGTATCGAAAGTTTTGAGCAGATCAACAAAGACACAAATAAATGGTTAACCGTTACCTATCGAATCGTAAATTTCACTCATTGAGAGAATCATTGCATTTTGTGTTGAACTGGCCTCTCGAAATCCATATTGATTGTCAGAGAGTATTTTATACTTTTCCAAATATTTGTTCATTCCAACTTTTAATATTTCCTTAAATATTTCAGCTATATGGCTGGTTAATGATATAGGACAAAAGTTAATCACCTCATTTTTAGCCCAGGATTTATTGATTATTGAAGTTTCAAAGGTTTCTGGAAAAAGACCAGTGTCCATAGCTCTATTTGTAATATGAGTAATTGGTTAAGGTAGATAGTCGATATGATAATGATATAAGAAAGTATAGACACGTTCGAGTTATTCTGTGTATTTTAGTATTTGTACAATCTTTCCGCTGATCTTAGAAATGTACAAGATGAGGTAATGTCGCAGGAGGAAATGAAACCACAAACAACTACTGGTAAATCATCAGAGATTTGCTGTGAACTATGCTATCATCTCTCGGAGCATTGCTACTTCAGAAAATATCTTCAAATTGGAATGAATGGCTCATTTACTATATCGATTATTCAATTTTCAGAACGAACGTCGATATGTGTTACTGAAAATCAAAGTACATAACATGACTGATCTGAATACACTCCAAAATATTTGAAGAGGCCAATATCTCGAAAGATACAGCTCTCAAAAACAAATAGAACCCGAATTGAGTAAACTGTGTTTTGAAGAATTCCTTATCAATGAAATTTATAAATACATTTCTCTCTTATTTTCCTCAGATAAAGAACTTTCAACAAAGCATTTCATATGTAGAATAGAGAAGTATTCTGTTTTTTCCCATTTTTTTTTCACATAGAAGAAATCTAATATATAAAAGAAGTATAAGAATATAAATCATCAATTGATGGGAGAAGAGTTGAAATTTGTTTTATTGCAGAAGTTGGAGTTTTTTAAAAAAAATAAGGATTCAAAGTTGAAAAATATACCTTGTTTTTTTCTGAGCGAAAAGTAAAACCATATAATTTGCAAAATATCATATATTGTCTTTCATTATGTATATGTCTGGTAAAAGTATCTGCATGGAAATGTGTTTGAGCGTAGTAAGAAGTGCATCTGGAGGCGAAATTGGCAGGGTGGTAGTGAGCTCGACTCACGATCGGAAGGTCGTGGGTTCGATCCCAACCTCGACCAGATATTTTTCACGAGAGAATTCATCTAGTTGAAACTGAGATTATTCTGCACCATGTTAAGAATCACACGTTAAAAGGTAAGACCTCGTTAGTCCTCAGCTTGCACAAGTTTCGACTTCTGAGGGTTGTCGTTCGTAGGAGTGCGACAGCTGGTTAACGAAAAAAACAGAACGAAACAATAAGGTGGGTGTGGGACTTTGTATAAGTGATATCAAGTTTCTCACTATAGACACATCATCAATAGTCCTGTTACATGTTGTTAGTGAGATATAATAGTCATATATAACAATCAGAATCCAACAAAATTATCACGAATAAGGTTATATTTTACAAGATTATTAATGCCTACTAGTCGTCCAACATGTATATTATCTATGAAGTTAATTGCTTGCTTCTGTTCGTCATTGATTGGAGGCACCTCCTCTCTTTCGTCACAAGCAAAGTTGTGCAATATTCCAATTCATACTATAACTGTTCGTATCATATCTGGTTTCAACCTGAGACCCATTGCCAGCGAAGGGAATCGTCTCTTCCAAACTCCGCAGGCTCTTCACTGAATCTCTAATTCATTGAAGAGATTTTCAGCAGCATCATATTTTTCGAAATAGTTTGGGATGAATTTGATTATTTTTGATCTTCTTGGCTCTTCATCACTTGGGTAGACTTCATGATCCATATTTCCTCTTATATATTTTGTCACTATTTCACTGGACATAATCTGATAATCACATTCAACTGACAAATACGTCCTCTCTCAATGAAGGAAACTATCAGTAATAAATCAGTTGAGAGTCAACCAACACTTCAATAACACATATTTTGAAATGAATTCCAGTTATGATTCAATTCTCAATTAACTATCGATTATATATAATGAATATAAATATAAATGAAAACCTGCGGGCCACGGCTGAAAAACCCGGAAAATAACTCTGATACAGTTATCTTCGGCTGTGAAAGTTTCCATTCTTTGATTAACCAACTTTACGGGAAGGGGACATCAAAGCTATTATGACGTTTGAAAGTACTCCGCAAGAAGAAAGTGAACACACTGTGTTCACCGACTTTTCTATTACGATGTCGTGACACCGGTGTCATCCCTAAATGCCTCCGAACAAAAAAGAACTTCAAGATATCACAGGCCGACAGAATCTAAACGTGCCGAGAGAGCACTATTACGAGAAAGAATACATCATAACAGAAAGTAGGTAGCCCAGGTCGACATGAAACTGATGCATCTCACCATCAAACTGGGCAATTCGTTACACTGGAGTGATTAGGACGAAATGGACCGTCACACGATGGGCACAATGGAAACCACAAGATTAGTCACTACCAATAGGCATATAAAAATACGAGTGTCAGGCACTGTAAGAAGACGAGTTCAGTAATCTCGCTGAAGGTGAAAACTTAGCTATAGCGTCAGTTATGGTGCCCCACGAAGACATCACTTCCAATGTCGAATCAGGTATCTGTACTTTACCCAGCAACATTGCTCAGAAAATGCGCATAGGAGCGGCAAGGAGTCTAATGCACGCCAAACCATCCAAGAACAACATAACATGACGGGAACGAGAGGAGTTGAAGATTATCAATTCACACAAGAACTTCCTAGTACTACTGGCTGATAAAGGAAATGTCACCGTCGTGATGAACACCAATGATGACAAGGAGAAAATGGCCACTTTACTCAAGCCAGAGACATATAAAAGACTGAGTCGTGACCCGACCTCTGGTTGTTTATTCAGTCTTAACGAGAACACGAGAAAGGTTATACAAACAACCAAAACCTTTCCACCACGTCTGTATGGCTTACCGAAAATACATAAAGAGGATGTGCCACTGAGACCTATCGTAAACGCGATAGGTTCACCAACTTATGGACTGGCCAAATACTTGACAACGTTACTGCAACCCCAAANTGCCACTGAGACCTATCGTAAACGCGATAGGTTCACCAACTTATGGACTGGCCAAATACTTGACAACCTTACTGCAACCCCATATAGGAAATATAAAATCGTTCATCAAGGACTCGTGGCATTTTATCGGAAAGATCATAAACATGAAGCTACATCCTGGAAACATATTAGTGAGATTCGACGTGGTTCCTTATTCACGATGGTGCCGACCAAGGATACGATACAGCTTATTGTGGAAGTTTTTCTAGCCGATGTAACCGCCCTCTTCGTACACTGCTATCATCAACCTATTCACAGTGGGATAGGGTGTTTTACGAACAAACGGACGGTACTGCAATGGGCAGTCCATCAAGTCCGGCGGTGGCAAACTTTCTTACGGAAAAGTTCGAACAACGGGCCTCAGAGCAAGCGCCGTGAAACCATATTGCTGTATGGCAAGATGGTGAAGAGACACTGACAGATTTTCTACTACATCTTAACTCGCTCAATCCAAGAATCCAATTCACAATGAAACGAGAAGCCGACGGGACTCTAGCCTTCTAGGATGTTCTTGTGAACAGACGTGAAGATGGTACAATAGGCCACAAAGTGTATAAAAAACCAACACATACAAACAGATACCTGAACAAGAACTCGAACCATCAGCCACAACAAAAAGAAGGGGTAATTGAAACGTTGATTGAGAGGGCACGACGTAACTGTGAACCTGAGGGTCTGCCTGAAAAACTGAATTACCTGAAAAATGCATTCAAACGTAATTAGTACAGTGGAGGAGACTTCGAGCGGGCCAAAGGTCTCAGGAGAGAGAACTTCAAAGCAACTTCAGCCAGGTCAGTCAAGGAAAAAGCTTTTCTTTCCTACTTAAAAAATGCCACAGACCGGATTGAGGGAATCTTAGTAAAACACGACGTGAAACCTATATGTAGGCCAACAAAACTATCAGGCAGAGTCTCAGGTCAGCAAAGGACCCTAGAGAATCTCTAGCAACGCCAGGGGTATACCGGATTCCGTGTAGCTGCGGGTCGTTCCACATTGGAACCACAAAACGGAGTATAGGGACCCGTTTCTCTGAACACAAAAGAAACTGTCGCCTCGGACAAACCGACTAATCGGCTGTAGTCGAACATGTCCTCAACGAAGATGGTACCCACATTATCTCATTCGAAGACAGAAATACTCGACATTACCAAAGATTACTACCCAAGAATAGGGTGTAACATAAGTACGTTGAAATATTCAAAAGACGTATTCCTGAGAAAATTTTAAGAAAAAAATTTTATATAAAGTTGTGTCCGAAAATGCTTCATTTCGGAGATACAGGTTGTTAAAATTGAATTTTTTTGTTCGCTTTTTGAAAATAACTGTTGCAAAAAATAAGTTATTTGCACGAAATTCGGTATCCCGGGTTTTTTTGACGTAGGAAATCATAATTTTGTATTAATTTTCATGTAACATCTAGAGGACGCTGCGTACGCTCTCATTATTTATTTCAAATTGCCCTTACTTTTTTGACAGTGAATTTTTGGTACTTTTCATGAAAAAACCTAATTCCCACACCTTTTCCAAGTAAAAAAGATACGTTTCTTCAACAACGCTAGAAGTGATCGTTTTCGAGATATTTACAATTTTCTATATCGATGCATATTACTTAGCTCCTAGGGCGCCAAGTGAAGTTGCTGAGAACATTACAAAAACTAAATATGTGGTGGATCTCGTCAGAGTAAACACCGTTTTTCAATAAAATGTTTAACGAAAAATGATTTGTTTTCGAAATACAGATTGTTGAAATTTTTCAAAACATGGTAGGTTTTTGTCATAAGTTTTTTGCAATTTTAGTTATTTTCATCAAACACTTCATAGAAAAATGTTGTTTATTTTGACGAGATCTACCCCATACTCAATTTTTGTTCTCAGCAACTTCACTTAGCGCCCTAGGAGCTAAGTAATATGCATCGATATAGAAAGTTGTAAATATCTCGGAAACGATCACCTCCACCGTTGTTGAGAAAGTGTACTTAGGTTTTTTCATGAAAAGTACCAAAAGTTTTCTGTCAAAAAAGTTAGGGCAATTTGAAATAAATAATGACAGCGTACGCAGTGTCCTATAGGAGTTACATGAAAATAAATACGAAATTATGATTTCCCACGTCAAAAAAACCACAGGTACCGAATTTCGTGCAAATAACTTATTTTTTGCAAGAGTTATTTCCAAAAAGCGAACAAAAAGAAATTCAATTTCAACACCCTGTATCTCCAAAACGAAGCATTTTCGGGCACAAGTTCATATTAACTTTTTTTTAAATTGTCTCAGAAATACGTCACTTGAATATTTTAACGTACTTATGTTACACCCTGTATAGGGAGGCAACAGAGATCCATAAACATAGGGATAATTTCAATAGAAAAGAGGAGACAATGAATAGCAATAAAAGCTGGCTACCTGTCCTTAGAGGTAAAATGAAGAACGATATAAATAAAGCGACCAGTACTGAAATAGTAGTAAATGCGGTGGATACAACAGGAACAACAACCCGAGGTACCTAAGTTATAAATAAGACAACTCCGTATCAAGAATTTAGTTGAATCTTCCCCTTGAAAATGATCACTTGGTGATCGAAACACGTGTCAATATGTTAAAAATAACGATTTGGTGTTGAGATGAAACTTCAGTTAGATTCATTACTACACCAATGGTTCCAAACAGTTCATCAAAAAGACTCAAAATTCACATGAACATTAAATACCATGATCTGAACAGACAAACTAAATACTTCTAGAAATACATGATTTGATCCCCTTGTCTAACATATCGGAAGCGTGAAACCAATGCGTAAATATTCAGCTTAAACCACGATTGAATCAAATCTCACATGTTTACGACTGTCTCCTCGAAACAAATTGAGCAGGGGGAGATAATTGTTTGCCACATGTTGAACGATTGAGATTGTTTGCTCTATCTGCTCTCTGGAATGTTTCCCCATTTAACGAATAAAAGATCAGATGGGGAGAAACGGATAATTACAGTATAATACGAGAGGAACAAAGTTCCAGAGATGAATTTCACTGGCACTTGTGTGTGAGAGACCGTATCGCGAAACGGAGGATGTAGCGACTAAAGAAAAACAGGCGCCACTGAAAATTTCTGTAGTATTGAGTTCAGCATGGTCTACCAGGGTGGTATGGAAAGTTTCCGATACAAAATACTCTTCCAGATTTTTTTCTCTTTCAACATAGTCTTCTTTCAACTCTACACACTTTTCCCAGCGACTCTGCAATGTCTGTAACCCATCCAAATAGTACTCGGCGTTTTTCTCTGCGAGATAATTGTTCACGAAAGTGACTGCTCCTTCATTTGATAGAAATCTCTGTCCTTCTAGCGCGAATGATAAATAAGGGAACAAACAGGAGTCGCTTGGGGCTAGATCTGGTGTGTAGGGTGGATGGTCAAGCAGTTCAAACCAGTTAGTGGATTTACGGCATGCAAATTGCGAAGGTGTGAGATGGTGCATTGTCTTGGTGGAACAGATTTTTTTATCTGCCAATGCGGCTGTTTTTCCACAATTTCTGCCTGCAGCTCATCAAGTAATGATGCGTAGTATGCTTCTGTAATAGTTTTTCTTTTTTCTGAAGATAATCGATTGGAACAACTCCATTACTATTCCAAAAAACAGTCACAGCTAAAAAAACGATTTTGGCCCTTTTTGGAGCCGATTCCATCTTTGCAGCCCACTGTTTAGACTGTATTTTTGTTTTGGGCGTATGATGAGGTATCCGAGTTTCATCTACAGTAATTTTTCGGCGCCAAAACTTGGACTCATCGCACCTAAAGTGCGCCAACAAAGCATTGGGAATGTTCATTTGAACACGTTTTCGGTCTAACCTAAGTCAACGCGGTACCCAACACGCGAACAGCTTTCTCATGCCTAAATGTTGACACAATATTTGACAAACACGTTCTCTTGATATGTTCATATCCTGTGCTATCTCACTCACGGGACAGGCGTACAACATAGCTGGTCTCATTACTTGTTTGTAAATAAGCAACATGTCAACACTGAGTTTGGAGTTTCGTGTAATGAGCGGATACGTGCATTTGATCGCCGCAACCGCTTATTGGATTGCCAGGCTCATATGTTCCTGAAAGTTCAGTCGTCTATCCAGGAAAAATTTCAGATATCGCGCGCTTCTCTGTTCATCAACGCTTTTGTCTTTGATTCGCAACTTCCCGAAGATCTTCCCGTTAGTGAATCTCTTCGAGAAGTTGATGAGCTGAGTTTTCGATTCGTTGACCTCAATCTTATTCCTGTTAAAGTACGGCACGACCATCCTGTCGAGATGGATTTGCAGTTGCGACTTAACAACCTTACTTGAAAATGAATGTGCGTTAATTGCTGTATCGTCCTCAAAGATACCCACATCCGTTCGCGAGAATATGGGAAAGTCGCGCGTGTACAATGAGTACAGGTGCGGTGAAGAGCAGAACCCCTGCGGAACACCTGCTTCATTCGGATAATGTGTAGATGTAGTTTGATCCAGTCTTACACGAAAAGTTCGGTTGGTCAGGTAGGATTATAGAATCCTAATCACAAATAAAGGCATTCCTGCCAACCTTATTTTGGCGACAAATTTGTTCGTCCATACCTTGTCAATCAAAGGCTTTTTGAGTGTCCAACAGGATCATAATTTTGTTCTCCCCCTGGTGGAAAGATTCTTTCATCCCGTGAACAACTCGCATCAATTGAGAGGTCGTACTCCGACCTCGCTGGAACCCGAACTGCTCTTTCGGTATAAGTTTGATTCTCTGTTTCAGGCGAAGAAGTCTACTCAGCAAAACTTCCAAAACTTCATCGACGGCCCTTGCGAATACACTGAGCAGTGAGATTGGGCGGTAACTATCAATCAGATATTCAGCTTTACCGGCCTTGTGGATAGGCACAACCTCCGCACGCTTCAGACAATTCGGATAGTACTGATGCGTTGATAATATGTATCAATTGCACGAGATCTTTCCGGGAGAGATTTTGGAGTAAAGCCGCATCGATTCCATCGAGCTCCGGGGCTTTGTTTTGTCGCCGGACGCTTGATGGTCTCTATAATCTTGTCATAGCTTGTGAATCACTCTAGCAGGGTCTGTTCCGTCATGGCCGGAGCAGGTCTATTCCTGACCATGTCAGATACCCTGGTGGTATTTTCATGTTCGACACAGTCGTCGGGTTTTACTCGGTGGACACCGGCAAACTACTCCCCGAACATCTGAGCCTGGTGGTCCGTCACCGCGTGCTCTTGATGCTTCTGTATGGTAGGTATGGCCTCGAAGCAATTGTTCAGCTTCTTAGTCATCCTCCACACAAAGTGATCCACACTGAGACTCTCGAGCTCATCCTGTCACTTGTTATTGGTGAACTCGGAGATGCGTTCATTGACCTTGGCCGCAAGTCTTAGCATGTGATCCTTGGAGTACGAGTCTCGTGTTTGTTGCCACATTTTCCGCTGAATGTTTTTCTCCTCAATAAGTTCAAAAATATCCGTCGGAAGGATATATCGCTGCCCTTTCACCACGATTTTCCTTGTCGACCTGTCTTTCGATTTCTGTATGTTTGAAACAAACTCTTCACAGATCATATCGAGATCTTCTCTCGATATGTGGCTTTTAATCACGGTCAGACCGTCCATAGTTGATCTGAACTCCCTCCAGTCGGTGCTCTTGCAATAATACTTGACTTTCCTTGTTTTTGAGTTGGCCCTAGTAAGACTAGAGAGTACCGGACAGTGGTCGGAGCTCAGCTCGTCTACTGTGACCAGTTCGCCCAGGTCCTTGACGTTCTTATTGAGAACAAGGTTATTCGTGGTGGGCGACGAACCATTCCAGGGGTAGTGTATTGGCTCATCTGGGTACACAACGTCCACCCGTTGACGTTAGGTCGATTGTGACAGTTCCACTCACGCCTCCTGGCGTTGAGGTCTCCCACAATCAGCACCTTATTACCAACGCTCAACAAATTATTCAAATCATGCGGGGCGATGTTACGCAGGTACCATCAGCAAGCTTAACACCTACTTGTTCTATGTTGCTATATTGCTAAGGTACCTGCGTTTGTGCGATAACTTTTCCAAGGATAATAGCTAACCCACCGCATTAGGGCGATCCACCCGGATGGTGAAAAAGCCGCGCAGCTTCAGTTAATGTTTTTGCAGAAGCTTTGTTTCAGACAGAAACATTATATCAGCCTTATGTGTATGACAACACCGCGCTTTTTGTCGCCAATTCCATCCACGTTTAACAAACATGCCTTTATGGGCATTTAGAACTTATATTCATGGATACCGGCCGCGAACATCGCGAACATATTCCACTTTTTAAGGGAGCTACGGGTCCTCGCCATCAAGTTACATAGTGTATATGAGTTTAAAGCTTCAACATTATTTCTTATTGCTTTCAATACTTTATGTATATTACTGTGAGTTTTCTAAAATGCTTACCCAGAAAGTGGCCAAATCTTACTGAAGCTTTTGCTTCCCATCTACCGTACTATCAGAAGTCGAAAACCGTAACTGCAATGATTGTGATTGCCGATATGAAATTCATAATTCAAAGCGGGCCATTCGTTAGCGCATTCTGAGTCAGTGAAGAAATCGTCATTTTTCAACTTCCAGGAAGGTAACTGCAAATTGGTTGAGATTCAAATACGATTAAATTTGTGCCAGGCAATCCCTCTCGAATGGCTGCTAGAGCTTCGCTGACAAAGCACAAAACGACGATAATATATAATACTTTTCAGCGGCTCCGATCTTTAATTTTAATTCTGTTGATAAATGTGGGACATTTTCATTTCCGCAGAGTGTCTGATTAAACGTTGATTTGCATTTTTCATTTCGGATTCACTCGCCGAGGATAGAGGGACTCCGCCATGTTGAAATATTGAATTAATGCCATTACAATATTTTACGGAGGATATTATATTCCTCTGTCTTTTACGAGACTGTAAAATGTTAATTACATCAGCAACGCGCATAAATTTGTTCGTGTGGTTTGCTGGAGGATAATGAAATATTTCAATTCAGGGCCGTTTTTCCCGAACCCATCACCAATTAACGGATTATTCATTAGTTGTAGCATTGTATGACAGTGATGATTATATTTGTATATTCATGGTTTGTAGTCAAATTCTTAAATGTTAACTATAGGGTCTTTCATCAAGCGTTTCTTATCTTCAAATTTGAATGAAATGAAGCGAAAAATTTTGTTCGTTTAAACGACCTGTTGATGCTAATATTTGTAGAATATTACATTGTTCAAATTTCGGCCACGCCTTCTCTGGGTGGAGCGCATCTGAAACGACCAGTTTTCCTTGGCTCTGGCGCATGAATCAGGCTGAATTTGACAAATGAAATATGTTATGTTGGTTTTGAGGACTGCTGTGGTTTGTGGTTTATTTGCATATACGTGCGGCTTGAGAAAATCCCACAAGAAAAAGTCTAACTTGGTCAAACCGTACGATCTCGATAGCCAGTTCACATCACCTCCACGGGAGTTGACCATGCCCTTAAATCGCTAGTGCAGAATATCCAATGTGGCATTAGCTTTGTGGCACGTAGCGCTGTCCTGTTGGAACTACATACCGTCGGTGTCCAGATCATGCAATTCAGGTGAAAAGAAGTTGGTAATCATCGACCTGCAGTGCTTGTCATTAACGATGATGGCCTGGAAAACGTCGTTCTCAAAGAAATATGGACTGATGATGCCGTCAGCCCAAAATCCACATCAAACAGTACTTTTTCGGGATGTATTAGATTCTCTTGGATCTCAAGTGGACTGGTATCATTCCAAATTTGATTATTGTATTTGTTCACGAATACATTCATCCAGAAATGAGCCTGAATGCTGAAGATGATTTTTTGATTAGGGTCGGTGGCCAATTGCTCCAGAGCTCATTCAGCGAACACATGTCATTGTATGTGATCGTTTTCTTTCAGTTTCTGTGTCAGCTGAATTTAGTACGGGTGCAGGGCCAAGTCTTGTCGCAAAATTCGCCAAGTTGAGGTCTGAGTATAGTTTATACTTCAACTATTGAATTGAAAGAGATGTCATTCACAAGAACACTGTATAGCGTAATTTATGAAATCTACCGTCTTTAAGGAGAACAAATGGAAATTTTCTATCGGAAGCACTGGTCTCCAACATGAAATCAACATTTTGAAAAAAATATATAATGGCACAACATTATTATTAGCTTGAATGAGCCATTCCCTACGAAGGGTTCAATATCTCCCGGAGCGTAGGGAAACACCGGTGTCTCGTCATTACCGTAAGAGTGCCGTTAATGGTAATATAGCACTCTTGAGGCCGCCATTATTATTATCAATATCAATATACTCATTATTTTCTACCGAAGGGTGAATTGGTTGTGCCTTGTCTCGGAAGCTCCGACATATTCCTGAAGGCGCACCAGCATTATTAACCAGCCAGCCAGGATTTCTGTCTTCGTATTGCAATGCGGAATGGTCTGAAGATCCTAGAGTAAAGAAGGCATCATTTCTTCAAGAACTCCTATGCTACAAATGGTGGGAAATGAACAGTTCTAATAAATGCGGCAGATTCCATTCCCCACAACGGATTCAATATCCCCCAATGTCTCTTCAATATGACGAAAGTGTCGCAGATTATCAGGATTGACCCTTAAGGCCGCGTTATGTAGATGGAGCGGCAGGAACCTCTATACCCACCACGTGCCTGCGGCGAACTGTCCTTTCGACTATAAAATTGACCTATTTTTTTCGAAACATCGTATTATTTACTGGAAGGAAGATATTAATTGTGGGAAGTTTTCAAATTGACACCCTGTATATAATTTCTGCATTCATATATAAAAACCTTCAATTTGTCTCAGATAGTCAAATAACTACACAGAGCAACGATGAGAAAACTTTTTTACTCAAAACACCTTATTATTCTGTTTTTCAGGGTGCTAAATCCTGATATGACATTTATTTAAGTCGTATCACCTAACATTTTTTCACATTTGCACATCAATATATTGATTTTTTTGATTTATTACAGAATTCAATAGCTTTTATATACTAAAAATAAAATTGTAAAATAATTTGTGCTGGATGTATAAGAGTTGGCAGCACTGCTGAAATACATTTACTGTCCATAAAAAGGGGAATTATATTGTTCTGTTTACAGCTGATGTTTTGTTTACTGTCAACCTAACCTTTCTTTCTGGTTTCCAGTACATGTGCTCATTAAAATGTCTAATTGCTGTTGTAAGAAC